>CM032352.1:116814584-117004759 GCA_019023105.1 Diglossa brunneiventris
CCAGACCCTGGGAGAAGCGCTCGCAGTCCTTCCACGAGACAGCCCCCGGAGCCCCCATAAACCCTCTACTCAGCAGCTCCATGCAAAAGGGAGCTGAGCGCAAGCCCTACCCCTAAAACAGCCTCCCCCGGCAGGAGCCGGCCCTCATCATCCTCACACTCACACTGGGGCTGCTCCGAGCCCCCAGCATCCTCACACTACACCTGGGGCTGCCTCCGAGCCCCCAGCATCCTCACACTCACACCTGGGGCTGCTCCGAGCCCCCAGCATCCTCACACTCACACCCGGGGCTGCTCCGAGCCCCCAGCATCCTCACACTCACACCCGGGGCTGCTCCGAGCCCCCAGCATCCTCACACTCACACCCGGCGCTGATGCCGCTCTCCAACAGCGCCTCTCCCTGTCCAGCACACAGCCCGTTCTCACAGACACACAGCAAACACACATCTGCTGCGGCTCTGGCTTTTCTTAGTCCGCCTGGTTCCACCATTCAGACACGCACGGGCATGACTGACGGCACTGAGGGAAAGCTTTCCAGTGCACAAAACTGTCATTCTGCTAGCACACTTTGATACACCTTCAGAAAAAGCAGAATCAGCGCCAATCCTAAGACCCCTGCTGAGGAACCCAGCCCTCCTTGGCACACCCAATGCAGCAGACCTCGAAAAACGAGGGGAAAAGTCAAGCTTGGAGTGAAAAAAGAGAACAGAAATACACCAGCCTTCAAAAAAAAGGCTTCACACAGCAATAGTTGGAATCAGTCACATTTCTTCTTTCCTTGCTCTCTGTAATGACATCAATATGAAGTTAAAAAACCACAGGAAACACAAGGCAGAGCTGGGATTTTACAGGTCTCCGTTTTGGCACTCTGGATGACAAGCGCCTCTTCCGGGACTGCGACACCATTTGGGGACTGGCAGAGAACGGGGGCAAAAGGTGCCAGAGAGCCCTTTCTATTGCCTTCAGCCCCTGCAGCTCTTCTGATGGTTCAGGGCACAGCTTGGTCCATTGCTAGATAAAACTTCAAACTGCTCGCCATCTCTAGTCGGAGTTTCTACATTCCTGTAAATGAAGGAGTGGATAGAGAGGGTTTCTCCCCAATGGAATTTACAGACAAATTCCTATTCTTTAGCAATACCTAGAAAAACGAAGAACTTGACAGGTTTTAGCCCTCTACAGCCAGCCCTCCCTGTGAATTTGGTGGCAGCTTTGGGTCCCTCTGGGGACGGCCCCAGCGTGACCCCCCTCGCCCGCCACCCGCCTGCTCCAGCACCGCAGCGGGGCTCCCTCTCCTGGGGACCTTGGGCTGCCCCCGATGGCAGCCGAGCCCGAGTCTTCAGCCCCTTTTCCTGAGCCCCAAAGAAGGCACAGAGCGAGTCCGACTGCCCTGGACAGCAGCGCAGCGCTTCCTCCAAGCCTTTCCAGCGTCCATCCCCCCGGAAAGGGATTCTGCTGCAACAAGAAAGGGGGGCAGCCCCCAGAAGGGTTGAGGTTCCTCCCCAGCCTCGCTGCCACGGGCCGGGGGCAGCGACAGGGAGCGGCAGAGACGGCGGGGCCGGCACGGCGCAGAGCGGGGCCCGCTCTCAGCGCGATGCCGGGAAAGCCGCAGGGCCGGCGCTGTCGGGCGGGCTGTTTGAGCGGCACGGGGGGATCCGCCGAGAGCCTCCGGCCCCGTGCGGGGACTCCTGCAAGGGCCGAGGGGCGCCGGGCTCCGGCCCTCGCTCGGGGCTTTCTTCTCCGGCAGCCCGAGCCCCGCGGCTGCGGGCACAAAGAAGGAAAGGGGGCACGGGGAAAGAGGAGCGAGAGCGGGGCATGAGAAAGGGCAGGGAGGGAGGTCGGGCTGTGCAGGAAAGGGACGGCAAGGGAAAGGCGGCAGGGGGGCAGAGGGAGGGTGGACAGAGGAGGGAGAGAGGGCAACAGAAGGGAGTAGCGGGGTAGGGACAGGACAGGAAGGAGCCGGGTTTGTGGGGGGAGAGAGAATGGGGGAAAGGGAGCGAGAGAAGGCGAATAGGGCAGAAGGAAGGAGGGCTAGAGAGAGGCACAGGCGGGGAAGCCTCACAGAGCCCGGCTGCACCCGAGCCCGGCCCGGCGCCTCGCCCTGGCCGGGATGCTGCGCTGGGCGGAGCTCGGCTCGCTTCGGAGACACTCGGCTACAGTCGGCTCTTGGGCTAGATTCAGCTATTAGCGGCTGCATTCGCCTCTACGGCGCGGATCGGCTGGCTTCGGCCGAACTCGGAGCCGCTCTGTGTGTTCGGCGGAGCTCGGCTCGCTTGGGACACACTCGGAGCCGCTCGGTGTGCTCGGAACCGCTCGGCTCGCTTCGGAGACACTCGGAGCCGCTCGGGGTGTTCGGCGCAGCTCGGCTCGCTTCGGACACACTCGGAGCCGCTCCGTGTGCTCGGCCCAGCTTGGCTCGCTTCGGCCCAACTCGGAGGCGCTCCGTGTGTTCGGCGCAGCTCGGCTCGCTTCGGACACACTCGGAGCCGCTCGTCGTGTGCGGCGCAGCTCGCCTCGGCTCCCTGAGGGCGGGCAAGCGGCGCCGCCTCACGTTCAACTCGCCCAGCTCGGGGCTCTCCTGCTGCCGCGTCCCGCGGGCGGCCCGCCCATCGCACGGACACGGCCGGGAGCGCGGGGTGCCACAGGAGCTCATTAGGCTGGGACCGCACTCGCGCTAATTAGCGCGCACGGACAGCAGCAGGCTCGGTTCGGCGGAGCTCGGCTCGCTTCAGGCAGCCTCGCAAGCCTCGCCTCGGCTCGCTCGAGGTCGTCAGCTTCGGCTGCTCTCGCCTCGCTTCGGCTGAGCTCGTTCCATTCGGCCGAAGGCGGCGGCGTTCGCTTGTGGTTTTAGAAATACCTTTCTATAGAGATTGTAAATTTCTAGATTTAGATTTCTATTTCTAGAAACTTCTATATGATTCCAAATAAAAACCCCGTCTCTAACCAAATCAATACAATAAAAGCCTTCTTTAAATGATATTGAAATATTTCTGTTTCTACTTTGGATATTCTATTCACATTTTTATTTATCGTTTCTTTTAATGCATTAATAATTGTATATCATATATATAAAATCTTAAAATAGATTTAAATTATTACTTAAATTATGTGTCGTATCTACTGCCACAACTAATTTTTCTTATATTTTTAAATTTTATATCTATCTGTATGTATTTATGATATATTTCTATATTACATTTTCTACCTTTATATTATTTGTATTTAATTTTTATCATCAAAACCCTGCCTACTGACAAATAAAAAAACCCCGCTTTATTTAACTATTTTAAAAAATATTTTATATTTATAATTTTCATCTTGATATTTCTCATTTGTTCTCTATGACATGACAGCATACCTGCTCCTGCCCCGCAGTGGGGCTCCCTCTCCTGGGGACCTTGGGTGCCCCCGATGGCATCCGAGCCCCGAGTCTTCAGCCCCTTTTCCTCTCTTTAGAAACTGCACTGGAACTTTTCCCAAAAACAAAGACATCACCCAAATCCTCTCCCCGCGTCCCAGACAGAGAGATGTTTCATTATTAGTTGAGTGGGCAGCTGTTTCTTCAATAGAATGATAAACAATACGTCAACATTTGAGCTACAAGCAAATAGGCAAATCTGAACAAGGTACTGCTGGCCAACCACTGAAGTATTTTGAAGCAATTTTTTAAGCAATAAAATACTGATACCACAAAATAAAGCAAAAAGCTAACTACTGGCTAAGAAAAAAATTAACTTTGGACAACAACAAGGTTCCAACAACACAGGCTTTTCCCAATGTCGTACCTTAGAACTACCTCTCTTGGGAAGTTCTCATCGTGTATCCCAAAAAGGAATAAACACCTCAGAGTGTCCTAAAGCAAAAAAGCAGCACACACGAGCTGCTCCCGCTCCTAGGAGGTCAGCAACAATCTGCTCAGTGAGGGTCTGCAAAAAAACTTTCAAGCGATGAATTGAACTGATTGGAAAGGGATGTTTCTAAGCACAGAGGCACAACAACGAACAAGCAGAAACTATTCTTAAAAACATCTGCAAGTTTTATTTAGCATCTATGCGACGATTTTCCACCTGTGGCTTCTCGCTCGGATTTGTCTGTAGGGTCAGGAAGATGAGAATGCACACCCTGCCTTCCCTGAGCCCCCCACAGCAGCCGAGTGCTGCTCGGTGCGTTCAGATCTCGGGAACTGGATTACACGTACCCGGATGGACTGGAATCCTCTGCTGGAGATTCGGGAGACGAGAGCGGAGAGCTGCTGAATGAGGTGCCGTCCGGATTCTGTTCCTTTTGTGACCAGAAGTAGTTTGTTCCCAACAGCCGCAACAATCCTCAGCTGGCTTCCGTGGCGAGTATTCACGGCACACAAAGGGCAGCCCGAGGAAACAATGTTCTAGGCTCTAAGTGGTTGGGACAGGGGTCTGATTTTTTCTTTTGTATTTGTAGGATGATTAGTGCAACAGGGCTCTGATGGATGACCTGGCAACACAGAATTAAAAACTCCTCAAGAGGATTACATCGACTTTAGGAAAAGACAAAAGCCTATCACCTCTGGAATGCTTTGAATCCGGAGCACACGGATTGTCACTGTACTGCACCTTCCAGCTTTTCAAAGCAGCTTACTTCTGAAGACCAGGACACATTTCTTTCCACAGAAATAACGGGCAACGCCCAGGCTGATCGAAGCATGCTGTTCAACAGGGGATCTGCCAGGGTGCCAGTCCAGCTTAAAGCTTTGTTATTCAGTCTAACATCCCCACCAAATTCTTCGCACATCTCCCAACCCTGAAATCTTATTTTTCCCTAAAGCTCTCATCATTTAGCAATTTCCAAGTAACATGGCTTTTGTACAACATTCAAAACGTCATGCTGGACTGTATAGAGAGTAATTTTCAAATATAAGCAAGCAAAATTTGAATTGACTTGTCCAGAGAAAGAACCTACAAGTGAACCACTACAGCTGCCTAGAAACAGCTAACAAGCCCCTGGCAGCTACCAGCATCAAAGCACAGTGCATGTTTTGAATACAGGATGAGGTGTAACAATATCACCTTTTGTTCTCTCCAGTTGGTTTCTCTGCAGTCATATTTGCTTCTTATTTTTTTTAGTCTCTGTATCTTTTTGGACAGCACTGAGTCTGACCACAAGGATACCAGAGTCTTTCCCTGCGTGAGGAGAGACCAGGAAAAAAATAAAAAAGAACACGGTAGTTTGAAATTAATACTTCCAATGAGAAGCGGCACCTAACCAACAGAGCAAAAGTAAACAAAGCGTGATACCTGCTGGGGACAGAAGACTTACAATACAATGACTTCCAGGATTTACCATTCCAGTAACCAACCCCTTCAGGACAGCAGCCGAGCCCCCCATTAGGTGGTGCTGCACCAAAGAATGATCTGAGAGGTTGAAAAGAGTGAAATGCACAATATTTTGCAAAGACATAAACTCTTGCAAAAGAACAAAAATGCAATAGATATAAACTACAGGGCAAGAGTACAGGTGTTAACTTGAGGAGCTGGGAACCATCCAGGTGAGCAACTGATAACTGGATCCTCAACAGAGTCTGAACCCTTCAGGATGCAGAAGGGTTTTCTCAGAAATGTCACAGACCGAGTTTTGATCTAAGTACACTTGCCAGATCCTCAGAAACGTCACCCATTCTCCAGGTGTCTGGAGAGAACTTGCAAATGGCTCCACGTAGTTTGAGCTAGTTCTGCAAGGTCTCAGGGTGAATTGCACCAGATGCAACCAAATTGGGCAACTCCCGGTGAGACAGAAGGAACCCAAAGCTTGTTTTACCCAAAGCTTGGAAAGCACGGCTCCAGCAAATACTGAGGAAACAGACATAACAGGGTAAAAAATAATAAACCTACTGTCTTTTTCTTATCTTGCCTTTTTTTTTTTTTTAATTCAGATGAGCAAAACAATTAAGGAGAGGTGAAAAACTCACCATTGCCGAACATTTAATCATCTGTAAGCTGACCATCCTTAGCATAGAGGACTCCAAATTTAAAATTCACGATCCCTGGGAAATAAAACCAAATCTTATATGATAAACAGTCAAACAGAAGACGTAAAAAATTGTTTCTCTAAGGACTTTCAAGTATGTATGTATCTTTGTATATATCCTACACATTAGAACATGCAACTGATACCATCTCCGAATACATAATAACTTACCTTTAAACTTTGATAGTAGAGCATAAATTATTAACTGAAATTGGTGATCTATTATTATTAGGTTGGTGCTTAACGTTATTTTGCTGTCATGTTCAAAAAGACATTCTTTTTTTTTACTGTAATGAGCAATTGATTTCAAAGTCCTCATAAGCCATCAAAATACAAAGCTGTAGTCACTGGAGGGTCTGTGAGCTAGAAGTAGCTAGGCTTATGCTTTACCTCTGCTCTTCCAGAACCAACCAATCCTGTCAACAAACCAGTATCTTCAGGCCACTCCTATTAATGATTCTGCAAGGATGATGATTTACTTCTGTTTAGAAGTTTGGATTTGAAATGGCCAGTTCAATGGATAAAGACAGTTTAAGTACTATTACATTATCATTATCATCACTATTTTATCATCACTATTATTATTATTATTGTAAGTAGTAGCTAGGAAGAAACAAACCAGTAGTATCTACACTAATTGCTTATTTCCAGAAAATAATAAGAAAAAGAATCAAACCAAAAACAAAGACACTTTGAATCTTTTGTATCTCAGGATGAAAAATTACGCTTGGGCTCCTCTCCAATTATCAAGACTCATAGCAATGAAATGCAAATGACATCGTGCTTATAGAAGGGCAAGTACATGTACTCCACATTGGCCAAAGCCCACAAGTCTGCTACTCACCATGCTCCTAAAATGCCCAGCTGCTCGGGCTCACACGCTCCAGGCACGCTCGGAGAACAGAGGCCGTCGTCGCAGGGGGTGCCTGGGTTAAGAGCAGATGAGGTTGATTTCGCAGGGCTGAAACCTGAGCGGACCCTCGCTCCTCCTCCCTACTTCCCCGACTCACCTCAACTCCTTGGCAGTTCACAAAGGCCACCTGGATGGCACCTTTAGATGAAAAAGTTGAGGCTTCATCACCAGGTCCTGTAATACATCCACAGGGCTTCATTTGCAGCAAACCCCTGCATCGCCCGGCTGGTGACGGGGGCTTGGCCATACTGACTGCGTTGCCTAAAGCGCACAAACGAGAATGGAAACTTAGAGCAGCACCAGAAATTGAGAGCTGAGCAATAACAACTACTTCTCCTCCACTGCTCACCTTGACTGCTGGTATGCAGATTTACTTCCTAAAGAGAAAGACAAAGAACAGTGCTGTAACAGAGTCACCATATACACTTCTGCTGCAGAGACAAATGGTGCCTCACCTGCTCAGGGAACCCCCTCACCCAGGATGGGTGCTCTGCCATGGATGCAATGCATCTGCACCTGAAAGAAAGTTAGAACATAAGTCCAACACCTGCAGGATAGCTCAAAAGCTGCAAACACCTTATGTCAATCGAGGAATAGCATCTAGATCCCAAGGACAGCCCACTTACAAATTTCAACTGCCCAGGCTTGTCCCATTACACCAGGCTACGCAGCAGGCAGAGCAGCTCCGGCACAAATATGTGCAGACACCCGTGACACAGGACAGACAGGACATGACAAACAAGGGCACAAGACACGGACAGAAATCTCTGGGCAAGAAGGATGACTGCGAAGGACTGACAGAAAGCAAAAGGAGATGACCAGTGAGACGATGGGGAGCTGACAAGCTCAGAAAACACTGAAGGAAGAAGATGCTAACTGAATGATTTATTCCAAGAACTGCAAGATGGATGCCTGGGAATCCTATGCTCAGAATCCTTACCTTACAAGTCATATTTTACAAGTCCTCCTAATCCGCCATCGTGGATCCTGGCGGGCCAAGCTGCCTGTACAGCTCAGAACAAGACCTGAAAAGACATCTGACTGGATGCGTCAAAGAAACAACTTGACTGGGGAGCTCAGACAGGTATCAGAATTGCATCTATGGCCTGCGTGCCAGGCCAAGGAATGCACAGATCACAGATGCTAAAATGATGCCAGGGTTTCTGAGAGGCCCCTCAAAGGCCTAAGGCAAAGGACACGACACATCCAAACACACAGAACGCACAATAGACAAATGACACAAGACACACCGGCACTGCTCTGCCCCACCAACTCAGCACTGGGCTCAAAAGTCAGATAAACAGTCAACCAGAAGACGAAAAAAATTGTTTCCTCTAAGGACTTTCAAGTATGTATGTATCTTTGTATATATCCTACACTTAGAACATGCCACTTGATACCATCTCCGAATACATAATAACTTACCTTAAACTTTGATAGTAGAGCATAAAATTATTAACTGAAATTGGTGATCTATTATTATTAGGTTGGTGCTTAACGTTATTTTGGCTGTCATGTTCAAAAGACATTCTTTTTTTTTACTGTATGAGCAATTGATTTCAAAGTCCTCATAAGCCCATCCAAATACAAAGCTGTAGTCACTGGACGGGTCTGTGAGCTAGAAGTAGCTAGGCTTATGCTTACCTCGTGCTCTTCCAGAACCAACCAAATCCTGTCACAAAACCAGTATCTTCAGGCCACTCCTATTAATGATTCTGCAAGGATGATGATTTTCTTCTGTTTAGAAGTTTGGATTTGAAATGGCCAGTAATGGATAAAGACAGTTTAAGTACTATTACATTATCATTATCATCACTATATCATCACTATTATTATTTTATTGTATAGTAGCTCTGGAAGAAACAAACCAGTAGTATCTACACTTAATTGCTTATTTCCAGAAAATAATAAAGAAAAAGAATCAAACCAAAACAAAGACAATTTGAATCTTTTGTATCTCAGGATGAAAAATTACGCTTGGCTCCTCTCCATTTATCAAGACTCATAGCAATGAAATGCAAATGACATCGTGCTTTATAGAAGGCAAGTACATGTACTTCCACATTGCCAAAGCCCCCAAGTCTGCTACTCACCATGCTCCTAAGAATGCCCAGCTGCTCGGGCTCACACGCTCAGGCACGCTCGGAGACAGAGGCCGTCGTCGCAGGGGGTGCCTGGGTTAAGAGCAGATGAGGTGATTTCGCAGGGCTGAAACCTGAGCGGACCCTCGCTCCTCCTCCCTACTTCCCCGACTCACCTCAACTCCTTGGCAGTTCACAAAGGCCACCTGGATGGCACCTTTAGATGAAAAAGTTGAGGCTTCATCACCAGGTCCTGTAATATCCACAGGGCTCTCATTTGCAGCAACACCCTGCATCGCCCGGCTGGTGACGGGGGCTTGCCTACTCCGACTGCGTTGCTAAAGCGCACAAACGAGAATGGAAACTTAGAGCAGCACCAGAAATTGAGAGCTGAGCAATAACAACTACTTCTCTCCACTGCTCACCTTGACTGCTGGTATGCAGATTTACTTCCTAAAGAGAAAGACAAAGAACAGTGCTGTAACAGAGTCACCATATACACTTCTGCTGCAGAGACAAATGGTGCCTCACCTGCTCAGGGGAACCCCTCACAACAGGATGGGTGCTCTGCCATGGATGCATGCATCTGCACCTGAAAGAAAGTTAGAACATAAGTCCAACACCTGCAGGATAGCTCAAAAGCTGCAAACACCTTATGTCAATCCTGGAATAGCATCTAGATCCCAAGGACACCCACATTACAAATTTCAACTGCCCAGGCTTGTCCCATTACACCAGGCTACGCAGCAGGGCAGAGCAGCTCCGGCACAAATATGTGCAGACACCCGTGACACAGGACAGACAGGACATGACAAACAATGGGCACAAGACACGGACAGAAATCTCTGGGCAAGAAGGATGACTGCGAGGACTGACAGAAAGCAAAAGGAGATGACCCAGCTGAGACTGATGGGGAGCTGACAAGGCTCAGAAAACACTGAAGGAAAAGATGCTAACTGAATGATTTATTCCAAGAACTGCAAAGATGGATGCCTGGGAATCCTATGCTCAGAATCCTCTACCTAAACTCATATTCTTACAAGTCCTAATCCGCCATCGTGGATCCTGGCGGGCCATAGCTGCCTGTACAGCTCAGAACAAGACCTGAAAAGACATCTGACTGGATGCTTCCAAAGAGACAACTTTGGACTGGGGAGCTCAGACAGGTATCAGAATTGCATCTATGGCCTGCGTGCCAGGCCAAGGAATGCACAGATCACAGATGCTAAAATGATGCCAGGGTTTCTGAGAGGCCCCTCAAAGGCCTAAGGCAAAGGACACGACACATCCAAACACACAGAACGCACAATAGACAAATGACACAAGACACACCGCACTGCTCTGGCCCCACCCACCTCAGCACTGGGCTCAAAGTCAGACTTGGCTTTTATGGGGCCTAAGGGGCCGCTTCATGGACACCGCCCACCTCCAAAGCAGACTCAAAACCCCTCCCAGTAATTCCCAAACCAGCACCCCGCTTCATCCCCTCTGTGGGTCACAGCCCTCTACTCATCTCTCAGACAGCAGGGGATGCCGGTCTCAGGTGCAAAGAAAGGCCACCTCGTCAGCTGGCAAGGTCCTGCTGCACCGGGCTGTTGTTCCTAGACAGCTCCATTAAAGAAAACAAACATCAGTGCCTGATCGGGCAGCCATCGGCCAAAAGCCCCACAGTCTGCTACTCACCATGCTCCTAAGAATGCCCAGCTGCTCGGGCTCACACGCTCCAGGCACGCTCGGAGACAGAGGCCGTCGTCGCAGGGGGTGCCTGGGTTAAGAGCAGATGAGGTGATTTGCAGGGCTGAAACCTGAGCGGACCCTCGCTCCTCCTCCCTACTTCCCCGACTCACCTCACCTCACTCCTTGGCAGTTCACAAAGGCCACCTGGATGGCACCTTTAGATGCCAAAGGTTTGTGTTGTATTAAACAGGTTTACAATGATACTTATACATTACAGTCATACATTATCGCAGTATACACAATACAACAATACTTCTATATTACAGCAATACATTACAACTTATCATTATAACAGTTACATTACTACAGCATCTATCTTTCTTCTCCAGGCGGTCATAACACAAAGCAAAGACTTCAAATGTCCCATTATTACTAGATGGTGGCTCACCTACTTCCAGGTGTCTTGATTGGAGAAAATCAGGTCCGGACCTCCTTGTGGCTTCCACCTGCCACTCTCAGCTACACCAACGCCGCCTCCCCCACGCTGTCCCAGTGGGTCACAGTTGCCCCATACACTTTACAGCAATACTTCTACTCTACAGAAACATTACAACCATACTTATATATTACAGTGTCCATCCCCTCCAGGGCTTTTTCTGAAGCACACAGCCACAAGCATCTGCAGCTAATCCAGCAGCGATCCAATGAAGGATATTGCTGCTAATTGCTACAGAGCCCAGGCATGGCCACAGGCTTCAGAGTCCATCCTCTTAGATTCTCCACCCTCTCCTGGGTCCTATCCTCTTCTGGAGCTTCAGAGTCCATCCTCTCCAGGGATTCTCCAACCCTGTCCTGGCTCTACCCTCTTCTGGATTATTCATCCCCTCCAGGGCAACTCACCAGCTTCTCCTGGGACTCTCCTGGTCCTCGCAGCAGCCATCTCTGGGATTCTGAAATTATGTGGTTTTTAGATAATTATATAAAGAAATAGTAAAGTATATGAAAGTCAAATGTAAATATGATAATATTTTTCAATATGTTTATTATTAAATGAAAATATTTATATTATTAGTATATTAGTAGTAAGTGTTTGAAGAAGTTAACCTAACTTTAATAAATACTGATATTTTAAGGAAATAGAGTAAAAAAAATGAAATTGTTTGATATTAATAGCAACTACTATTTTTTGTGTATTTATAAGAAATAATAGAGATTGTAATGAAGAATAGAATTTTTGTTAAATTGATGATGTAGTAAACTGTACTGTTTTACTTAAGATTATGTGTTTTTATTTAGTGTTTATTTTAGTTGTTTTAATTGGAGTTGTTTATTTTTTTTAAGAAAATTAACTATATACTTCATTGTTCAGATAAATGGTTTTGAATAAAATTCAGATAAGTTATATTAAATACATTTAAATTTAGAATTCATTAATTCTGATAGTAAGGAATAATAAACCTAAGTTTAGTAGAACATTACAGTGATAAAATGAAATTTAAGAATTTTAGACTTTAATGTAGTGAAATTTAATTTTGTTTGATATTATTAATACTTGAGTTATTGAAGGTTATTATCTATAAATATTGAAGTATTTAAAGTGTTTTGGAGAATCTTTAGATCGTTGAGTTACTATTATTACCTATATCTTTACATGGTGGTTTTATTTATTGGGAGCTGTGTTTCTTGGAAAAAGATTTTATTTATGTTCTATTTAGAACAGTACTAATGTGCATAATGGGTTTTTTTGTATTTAGGATATTGATTAGATTGTTTTATAGTTTTGGGGGCTTTGAGTGATATTTTTACATGTTTAGGTTTTTTATATTTGAAGTATTTTTAATGGCTTTTGTTACTTTTTTAAAGAGTTTTTGATTTGATTAGAATTTGAAGAGTATTTGGTGTTTGGAGGAAATAAATTTGGAGTTATTTTTGGATATGGTTGAGTTGTATTTTTACGTTAATAAGGTCTACTTTTGGTACATCAGTTTGATTTTTTGTTTGGTTATGGGGAGGGCCTCTTGTGTAAGCCTGAGACTGGTATTAGGACTTTTTGTCTAATGTTTTATGGGTCTGTTAAGGAGGAGGTGTTATTTTAAGTTTTATAAAATGTACTGAGAATCAGTTAAAATCAAGGAAGAAACAGGATGGTAATTGAAGGGTGTTGTGTTTAAAGAGTTCTGAATCTTTTTTAATAACTGCTTGAAATAAGGTGAGCTCAATCTCCTTTTTCTGCCCCCACGAATGGCATGACCTGTGCCCACTGCTCACGATTCACCCAACCGAAATCAAGAGCAAATGTTGGCTGGGCTTTAAGAGCTTGAAATAACTTAGAAGCAAAATAAATCACATTTTTCCTCCTGTGTTTCTTTTTTCTTTCAGATGCTGGACTTACCTCTGTGGACATGCCTGAGCTCTCACTGCAGGAACCTGTCAGGCCTCGGTGGCTGTGAGTTCATGCTCTTCTCACTGGGGAATTGGAAATAATTAATTAGTTGCAGAACTAGTTAATTCATTAATGGCAGAATTAATTAAATTAATGAAGCCTTTCCCCTTTTGTGCCCTGCTGTGTGGGACAAGGGCGAGAGAGCGAGCAGAGGAGCGGCCTGGGGCTGGAGAGGGCAGGAGAAAGGCAGAGGGACCTCCCTGGTGCCACCAGGGCACCTGTGGGGAACAGAAGGGACACCGTGAGGGCAAGGGCAGGTGAGGAGGGGACAGTCTGGGGCAAAACCCGGTTTCACCTGCAGGGAAACGAGTAAGGGACATTTTGGAGGGAAAAGCTGAGGTGATGAGTCCGCCCAGCTCGGCCAAGCGGGACCAGAGGTGAAGGCCGATCCAAAGCCAACCCTTCACAACCTCTGAGTCCCAGAATAAATCCTACAAGTTGCCTGTTGAGGAATTAAAAATACATAGAAACAGAACCAGGAGCAAACCAGAAGGCTCCTGGGAATCCCATTACAGTGTTGCCATAGCCTTTTTAACAGGTTTTTTATTACAACACTGCATTTCTCTGTCGGGATCGTTCACTCTGTGGGCTGTGGGTTTTTTGGCTCTGAGCTCCCTCACGGTGGCCCCGACACTGCCCAGGAGCTGGGAGGGAAAGCAGAGTCAGGGCTCCCGGCAGGGACAGGGCGTTTTCCCCCAGAGCAGATCCCGCGGCCGCCACCAGCCTGGCCAGGAGGGATCCGCTCTGGCTCCGGCAGGGCAGGAATGTTCTCAGCCGATCCCGCTGACATTCCAGCGGCCTCATCTCCCCGGCGCTTCCCACGCCCTCTCCCGCCCCTCCTGCTCCCAGCTCCCGCCCATTCTGAGGGAATTTGTCCCGCCAGCAGCAGGGGAAGGACACCAGCTGCCACCCTGGGACTTGGATTGTCCCTCTGGGCATGCTGGCTGCTGGGATTCAGAGCATTCCATGCATTTGACTGCTGAAATTTCCCAGCCCAGGGGTTCTAGCTGACAGGGCAGCACAACGATTGTTCCTGTGTGGTGCCCGGATTTGGGGTTTGGTATCAGCTTTGCTAGTTCAGATGAGTTATACCCACAGCCCCAATGCCCTGATGAATTCCTGCTGGAATAACCCGACAGTGCCTCACGGAGAGTGGAAATTCCCATGCAGAGGTACCACTTTTACACCAGCTGTGCCAGGAGCCAGCAGAGATTCCAGGGAAGCTGAGTGGGATCGGGACAAGGACAGGTCTATATTCCATAGAACTTGCTATTTAAACCCTTATCCCCCAGCTCCACTGATGTCCCTGGGGTCACTGACAGAGTCCCATGGAACCCAGCTGATGTCACCCCCCCTCACCAGAGCTCAGGCTCCAGTTGATATTTTAAAGCAGGACAAGGCGGTGGCTGGATGCACTCCCAGCCTGTGCTGAGGCAGCACACCTCTCCCTGAAGAAGCCCAGCTCCTTTCAGAACCTCAGCAGTAGCCTCTGCACATTTTTTCCCCCCAGGAAAGGGATGCACATCCCTGCCTTCAGCACACCTCCAGTGGGACCCACCTGCAAAAGTTTTCCTTCACTTCTGCACTTCCTGGAAATTTCCAAACTTCATCCCACTCGAGCCTCTGATTTTAAGGCATCTCCAAGGTATAGTGCTTGGGATTCAATATCTGTGAGGGAAGATGGCCTTGGCTTTAATGCTGCTGAGGGACGCTGGCCTCAGGCTGGAAAGGAGAGAGGAGATTTGGGGTAGCTGAGACATACCTGGCACTGTGTGGGAGCTCTGGGAGGTCAGAAACGGGAACTGCTGTCTGAGCCCCTCTGCAAACGGCCCGTGCCTCCATTCCAGGTAATGCCAGCTGCTCCTTGGGCTCCTTCTGGGCTGTCGGTGGCGTCTGTCCCGGCTGAAGGGACATAGGCAGCCCTTTAGCCATGTCCGTACCAGCGCTGTCCCGGTACCCCGGTGCCCACGCCGGAACGTGTGTTCGGCACGCTGCCTGCACAGCTCCTCCCTGCACATCCCAAGGGCGTGAGGGCTGCCAGCCCTTCGGGCGCTTCTGGCCTCCTCCAGGCCCACACGGGCACAGCCGGAGCGGGAGCAGCGGCCCCAGCGGAGCGGCTGCTCCCGGCCGCGGCGCTGCAGCCCCGCTCGTTCGGCGGGGATTGCCCGGGGATGCGGACACGGAGAAGGGGGATGCGGGCGCTGTGGCTCTCACAGGGCAGCGCGGTGGCCGCGCGCTGCCGGGCCCTGAGGGGGGCTCGCGTTCCGGCGGGGGCTGAGGGGCGGCGCTGTGTCCGCCAGGGGGCGCCCTGCGGGGCGGGCGGCGGCGCTGAGGGAGCGGCGGAGCCCATGGAGTCCCGGGGCTGCCACAGGGCGATTCCCTGCCCTACCCGTTTCCAGACGCGATCCAGGGTTTACCTCAAGGAAGCGCTGTCTTCCTGGCGGCCCGGCACCATCATAGGCCAGCCTCCCCGCTGCCCAGAGCCCCGGCGGGATCCCAGCCCCGCACTGCCCGCAGCCAGACTGGCAGCGCCGGGCTCGGTCCCAGCGCCCGTCCCGGAGCGGCTCTTCCCACCTGCAGCGATGCCGGTCCGATCCCGGTCCCAATCCCGCCTCAACCATCCAGCCCCAGCACCCACACCTTGCCCGCTTCCCAGCAGACACCGGCAGGACCAAGACCCGAATCTCCGGGCCCAGATCTTGATCCCGGTCTTACCTGAGCACCTCGGGCTCCACACAGCACTAGCCCCGATCCGGATCTCCTCGCAGCGCTCCGACCGACGCTCTCGCAGAACCCCGGCGTAGCACCCCGAGAAGAAATCGGGACAGGCGCGGATCCGCCGGGTTTTATGGGCGGGTGGGGGGCGGGGCCCCGAAGGCGGGGCCGGCACAGGTGTGAGGGGCGGGGCCTGCACAGGTGTGAGGGACCTCAGTGCGGCTGCGCGGGGCGGGGCCTTGGGGGATTTAAGGCGCGGGGAGGGCCGGCGGAGCCATTTGCTCCTCGGCGTTCGGTGGGGAGAGTTGTGGCCGGCCGGGGCCCTATATCTCTGTTCCTCTATGTTTTCTTCCGCGTTTCTTTTCTTTTGTATTTCTTTTTCCCTCTACCTCTCCTTTCTCCCCTCCCTTCCTCCCCCCCCTACACCCACCCCCCCCCAAACCCCCCCCCCCCTAGCCCTCCCCTCCCTCCCCCCCTACGGCCGCCCCCCGCCCCCCTCCCATCCCACCTCTCTCTTCCCCTACTCACCCCTACCCTACCCTATTCCTCCATCTTCCCCCTCTCCCTTCCCTCCCCAACCGGGCTCCCCCCCGCCCCGTCCCCTGCCGCCCTGCACACCCCGAGCACTCCCCCCCTTCCCCTCACGGACCCCTCCGCTCCCCTATTCTCGTTCTCCATTCCCCGCTTCCGCCGGCTCTCCTTCGTCTCTCGCAGCCGCGGGCTCGGGGTGCCGTGCAATAATAAAGCCCTGAGGGCCGGAGCCCCCGCGCCCCGCGCCCTCGCTGGTCCCCACACGGGCCGGACCCGCTCTGCGGATCCCCCCATTCCAGTCCAAAACACCGCCCCACCCGCCGGGGTTCCGGCTGTCCAACATCACACTGGGGGGGGGGTGGGTGGTGCGGTTACAGCGGCCCCCTCATTAGGAGGGGGTCCTTGTGGGGGGGGGCGGTGGGGATAGGAAGGGCCCCCTCCGGAGGAGGGGGTCCCGGTCCGGAGGACGGGGTCCGGGGGAGGGGCCGCTTCTTTCCTAACCCCCCACCACCCCAGGACCCCCCCCCCCCCCCCCCTAATGAGGGGGCCCTTCCTAACCCCCCCACCACCCCCCAGGACCCCCCCCTAATGAGGGGGCCCCCACCCCGGGACCTCCTCAAACAAGGGGGTCCCAAACCCGACCCCCCACCACCCCCGTGACCCCTCCAAACAAGGGGGTCCCCAAACCCGACCCCCCGGGACCCCCTCCAAACGAGGGGTCCCCGTGTGATGGGAAGCGGAGCCCCGGCGGTGTCCCCTGAGTTCACAACCATGGGAACTCCATGGGGACAGCACCGGCGGCTCCAGCGGGCCGGGGCGCCGGACTCCGGCCCTCTGGGCTTTATTATTGTCCGGCACCCCCAGCCCCGCGGCTGAGGGGAAAGAAGGAATGGAGAGAACGGGAAAAGGAGCGATAGCAGGAGGAAGGAAAGCGAAAGGGGAAGGGAAAGGCCGGCAGGGGAGCAGAGGGACAGTAGACAGAGAAGGGAGAGAGGGGGAATAGAATGGGTAGCGGGATAGGGACAGGACAGGACAGAGGAGAGCGGGGAGTCAGGTTTAGGGGAGAGGAGGAGAGGGTCTGGGGGACAAAGAAGAGAATACGGGAGGAGAAGGAAGAGTAGAGGAGGGACAGGAGGGGAGGCCGAAAGGGGAGGAGAAGGAAAGGGGGAAGAGAGAGAAGGGGAATACAGGGAGGAGAAGGAAGGGTAGAAGGGGCACAGTAGGGGAGGCCGAAAGAGGCGGGAAAGGAGTCGGCTTTGAGGAGGAGACAAAAGGGGGGACAGAGAAAAGCAGAGAAAGAAGGGAATACAAGCAGGAGAAAGGAAAGGTAGAGGGGAAAAGGAGGGGAGAAGAAGCTGCGGAGCGGGGACAGGAGCCACCCGTCCGCAGCGTGCCCAGAGTGAGCAAATGGCGGCCAAGGCGATTTCCGGTCTTAAATAACCTCGGCCCCGCCCCGCGCAGCCGCCCTGGGATCCTGCACACCTGAGCCGGTGCCGGGACCCGCCCCTGAAGCTCCGCCCCCGCTCCCGCCTCGAAGTGTCCCGGGCCCCCCCCCCCGGCCCCGCCTCACGGAGCCCCGGGCCCCGCCTCCGGCCCGCCTCACGGACCCCCCGGCCCGCCCCCGGCCAAGCCTCACGGAGTCCCGGGCCCCCCCGAGCCCGCCCCGCCCTGCCCGGGTGGGGGCGGGGCCACCGCTCGCGCTAATCCGGCCCATGTCCCATAGACCGGCCCCGCCCGTGTCCCTCAGACGCCCGGTCCCGCCCCGTGTCCCTCAGACCGGCCCCGGCCCCCCGTGTCCCCCAGACCGGTCCCCGCCCGTGTCCCCAGGCCGGCCCCGCCCGTGTCCCCCGGACCGGCCCCGCCCGTGTCCCTCAGACCGGCCCCGCCCGTCGCACCGCGCCGAACCGGGGCTGCTCCCGGTGCCGGCGGAACCCGGAGCGCTGAGGCGGCCGGGGATGGGACCGGGGTTCTGGCTCGGCTCCTGTCGGTGTCGCCTGTCGGGGGGTCCCGCGGCGGGCGCGCTGTGGGGCGGGAATCGGCACCGGGATGGCCGCGGGCGGCGGGAGCTCCAGAACGGAGAGGCTCCACACGGACGGAACCGGCCGGGCCGGGGGGAGCCCCGGGCCGGCCCCAGGACCCCCCGGACCCCGCTGTGCCACGGAATTATTTTTCCCAGTGTAGGCCGAGAATTCTTTATGTGAAAAACTCAAAACTCAAGGATGCGGCGTCTGAGGGGAGGGAGAGATTCTGGTATAAATTCAAAACGCAATGTGCAAACTAAATCTATGGAGCAGCCCCTTTCCTCTCCCAGACTGGTTTCTGTGGGCTCGTCTGTGATTCCAACTGCTCCGATGGGATTTTCAGCCTGTGGGGCTGTAATGACTTGCCCGGTGCTAAGCACGACAGGAAATAATGGGAAAACATCTCTGGATCAGGCAGTGGAGCCTCTCAGTAAGCGTGTCCCCAAAGTCTGGCAGCATCTCCGGGGGGAATTTGAGGGCTCCCAGCACAGGCCCCCGGCACAGGGCCCCTTGCTTCCCCAAGTTCCCTTTAATCAGGATGATTGTTTGGGGGAGGAGCACCCAAAGCCAGCGGAACTGGCCTTAACCACTTTCTGTGGGACCTCTCCTCTCTTCCTCACCAAATTCCCACTGTCAAAAGCCATCCCCTCAGTCTCTCCAAGGAATTGGGGCTGGATTTCCCAATCCAGCAGGGCAGAAATGCTGTTGTCCTTATTGTATATCCTAATTGCAGTAATTGCTTAAGAAATAATTGAAAGGAATTAAAGGAATGAAGAGAAATCAAATAAGAGCTGCCAGCTCCAACTAAGGGATGCTCAAACCCCTTATCAATAATTTGCTTTAATTAACCAACTCAAAGTAATTAACACCACATTGATACAGTATGACTCTTTTTAATGGAGTTACAGATAAATATTGCAAATGTAAAAACCTTTATAAACCCAGAAACTCTTTTAAGAGATAGACAGTGTACAGCTGCAGAGAGTCCCGGATTCAGGAGAAAAACCGCAAAGTTTTCACTCTTTAGCATCTTCCACGGTGTGGTCACTGACAGCAAACGTGGCTTCGCCTCGGGAAGGCACGGGGAGTCAGGGATTTCACGGATCCTGGTGTCACCTCAGCCTTTCAGCAGGCACAGCCTGCAGGGAGAGGGAACAAAACGGGTCAGAATGGACAGCCTAATTCCAGAAAATCATCACCATTCACAAAGCGTGAGGCAGAGCTGTGAGAACTTCCCCAAAGGTTCCTTTCCCTGCGGGCTGAGGGCTCCAAGCTAAAGGCACAGCCTGGACCTGCCATGGACAGCCCACGGGAACCCCAGAAGGAAAAGCTACTGGGCCAATTCCATCAGACATTCCAAACTCAGGCTCCTCACCTGCTGGGGAAGCACATCTTCCCTCCTGTGGGTTTTTTGGGATCTGCAGTGAACTGCAGGGGGAAAAACCAAACCCCAAGTATCTCCCACGACTGGAACGGAAAAGTGAGGGAAAAGGACGGAGGGGCAACTCCTGGTGTGAGTAACTGGGATCCAACCCCTCCAATGCAAGGGAAGCAGAGGCTGAGTGACAAAGCCCTTGGGCCCGGTTGCTGGGAGTCACAGGAAAGCTGCTGGGTTTATTTTGGCAGTGAAGCCGAGCTGGTCATCGCCTCGTCGGCCGGGTACGGCAGCGGCATCCGCAGGGACCTGGGCAGTGCGTCTGCCTGGCAGGGGCTCCCCGCTTCCCGGAATCTCTGTGCCACAGGGCACTGGCACTGGCCATTGAAACAGCTCCTACCTGGCCTTTCACAAGGCAAGATGGGTTTTCCATACAGCAAATGTTTTTTCAATTAAGGAGATAACACTACACTCAACTGGAGAAGAAAAAAGTGAGATCAGTTACATTTTCCTAAGCCAGGCAAAAAAACCCAAAAAAACAAAAAAAAACAAAACAAAACAAAAAAAAAAAACAAACAAACAAAAAAACCCCACAAAAAAACCCACCCACCAACAATAATAACAATGAAAAAAGCCCAACATATTAAGCATATTTCAAGAGAGTTTAAATCAGATTGAGGTGACTTGGAAAGCTTGAAAAGCTGCAATGCTGCAAAAATCTAATGCTGCAAAAAAGCCTTTTCTTACATCACATTTTAGCCCTGAACTTGCAAAAACCCCTGCAAAACAAACATTCACCACGTATAGTTATTGAGCCATTCCTGTTTTTGAGCACGAGTCAAGCTAAAGCTATGGAGACAAGGAAAACTCAGCGCTGTTCCTTTGGCAATGACAGAACCACAGGGAGGTTTTCATTAGCTTAGGAAAACGCCCAGCATTTTCAGTAGATACTGAATAGCAGGGAAGTCAGGAGATCAATGTTTTGCTTCCAGAGACAAGAACTGAAATAAGTATTGACATTAAACCAGCAGTCTACAGATTGTCTGATCAGAAGCGTTTATTAAGACAACCCCTGGGGTTTCCTCTTCAGGGACACAAGAGGAACTCCTTGGCTGGGACACAGCCTCGGTCAGCACTGCTCCCCCACCACACAGGCCACCCACGGCTTCCAGCCCCTCACAGTCCTTGCAAAGCTCCCAGGGATCCCAGAGGATCGCAGGGCCAGCCTTCACCTCTGCCCTTCTCCTGCAGCTCAGCGGGTTTCCTGTCAGACCTGCCTTTGCAGCGCAGCCACCGCGCGACTCCGCGGTGCTCAGCCTTGTCTCCAGAGCCTTGATCAGCATGTCCACCTGCAAAATGACCAGGTGCTGGGTCACACACACACAAAGAGCACGTGTGGATGTCAGAAAGGGCTCAAGTCTCATCTCACATCACCAGTTCCTTTCATTTGACTCTTTCCCTGCTCATTTCATCCTGTGAAAGCTCACCCAACTCTAACACTCCCTGTCCACTTCTTCCAGCCCTGGTGTCAGAGCCACACACTCAGCTTCTGCTGGACAACCTTCAGTTTCCAACTTCCTTAACACTATTTGCTCCCAGCTCTTCCTACCTGCAGTCACCAGATTTTAGTAGAGCAAAACATCACCTGGATTGATGATGTTGTAATTCAATACAAAGCTACAGCAAAAGCATTAAGTCCATTTGCGCAAAGGCAGAAGAAACGTGACTAAAAGTGAAGTGAAGATCTGGAGAGGTGAATCAGAACTAACTAGAAACAACGTATCATAATAATGAGACATAAATAGGAACCTAATGCTGTGCCTGATAGACAGAAAATGCTAATTACCATGAAAATGGAAGGAAAGTTACTGAAAATCTTGCATAACACAAGGTACCAATGACATGAAGCAGACCAGTACACGCCACAATGCACTGAATTACTCTGGGTGAAATAAGCTGTTCTGCAGAAACTACTGAAGCACATTAAGGTTTCACAGAGGTGAATTAAACAAATTATTAATTATAAGGTTAAATCTCACCCTTTCCAGCACCTCTTCCAAGACAGCTTGACTTTCCAGAGTAAGTGGTTCCTCATGGATGACAGCTTGCTTTCCGGGGTGCCTAGAGTATAGCTGAGATGCCACAGCTCAGATCATGCACAGATTCCCACCCTGAAGCAAAAATCCAAACACAGCACTCCTCCAGACCCCTGAGAGATAGCCATGGATCCTGGGGCTGCAGTGAAAAATTGCACAGACACCGAGAACAGCGCAGGGCTGGCTGGGAGAAGCAGCATTACTCTCCAAGAAAAGTGCCATTCTGCAGCCAGGTCAGTGCTTTAGGGAATTCTACTGCCAAAAAATAAGGTATCATAGCTGTGGAATTAAGAAAAAACAAAAGCACTGTCCAGAGCAAGAGGGTGAACATCCACAGCAATACAGCAAAATGAATGGGAACTTCAGAAAAAAACAGAGACATTAAAACCAGTTCAGGTGAACACTGTCCATCAGAACAAAGCTTGCAGAAAAGAACTCTGGCATAAAGCCTTGATTCACTACATAGTTATTGAACAATACCTTAGGACCACTTTTAAGTGCTGTAAACCGACTAAACCCAAGCACACTTTCATTTTCTAGACAGATTTTAAATGGCTGAGTGAGAGCCTCAAGCACATACTCAGCTGTCAGATTTGCCTTTGCCCCCCTTAGAGACAGAGCAGATGTGGCCAGCACAGGTCAGACCTGCCCCAAGTTCTGCCTGAGCCCCTCTGGCCACGCTGCCTGCTGGTAATGCTGACCCCAAAGGGGCTCCAGACAGGCCTGTCTGGTGCTTGGTTTGTGTACTCTTCTGAGAAAACGAGAAGGAACCCTCCCGTGCCCCGGACCTGGGGTACTTTTCTTGGCAGGAATGCAATTTCTCATACAAAAGGCAGACCTGGCTGGTTTGGGTTTGTTTATTTTTCTAGAATTTGCCTTACACGGTGATGTTCCTCAGAACTGAGCACTATGATGCCAACAGCAGCAATACAGAAAACCACTCTGGGGCAGAGCAGCAGAAAAAGCCACCTCCAGACTTCCCAGAGATAGAACAGGAGAACCCTCAGTGCAATCCTGGTGAGTGAAGTGGAGCTGGCACACAAACATTCTGTATCTACCTTTCAACAGAGTCAATAGTGAAACAGAACAAATCTCTCTTGTAGTCGAGGCTCCTCGAGGTGCACCTGTAGATGCTGCCGAGTGTCTTTGAGCAGCCAGAGCAGAATAAGGTTTCCACTAAGCTGTAAGTGAGAAACACACTGATTCAGAAAAATAAAAGGAAGCACCTTGTCCCATCCCTTTGCTTAAAAAAAAAAAAAATCCCCAAACAATCATGCACTATAATTTTTTTAAACATTCATTCTTGCTTTACACAGCGTAAATTATGAGCACTCATCTTTCAGCCTGAATTTGCAGCAGCTCCTCAGGCTGACTGAACTCAGCAAGACCAGATCAAAATCACTAAAGATCAGAATCACTACATTGTGGAAGGGACCTTAAAGCTCATCCAGCACCATCCCTGCCATGGCCACCTCCCGCTGTCCCGGGCTGCTCCAAGCCTGGCCTTGGGCACTGCCAGGGATCCAGGGGCAGCCACAGCTGTGCCAGGGCCTCAGCACCCTCCCAGGGAAAAACCTCTTCCTGATACTTAATCTAAACCTTCCTTCATCCTAAGGCCATTCCCCTTGTCCACCACTACATGTCCTTGTGAGAAATCCCTCTGCCTCAGGCCACAAATTACACAGCACACAAATCAGTGTTCCAGGGCCACAGCAGCCTCCGGGCCCTCCACCGGGCCTGTCCCCAGCGTCTTCCCCGGGAACCCCCGACCTCCCCGGGGCTGTGCCCAGCCACGGCCGGCCCTCACCATCCGCACTCGCCGGGCAGGTTGGAGATCTTCCGCTCCGGCTCCACGGCGACGCTGGCGGCCGCACCTGCAGCGGCAGGGAAGGAGGGAGGCATGGCGGCCGTGAGGGGAGGCGCGGGGCGGGGGGCGGCACTCACTGCGCAGCAGGATGCAGCCGCTCTCCTCGTCGTTGGACACCCAGCTGGACGTGTCGCCCACGGGCCGCCGGCAGCCGGCGCACAGGAACACCATGGGCATGGGCGCCTCGTCCGCCCGCTCCCGCTCCGCCCGGCCGGCGCCCGGCTCCAGCAGCGACAGCGACTGCTCCAGCGCCGGCCACAGCGACAGCGGGTCCTGCTCGCCCGCCGAGGCACCGGCCCTCAACATCGCCTTCGAATCGCCCGCCGAGGAAGCGGCAGTGACTCCGGACATGGCCCCGCAACCGCTCCCGGGGCCGGCCCCGGAACCGCTCCCGGAGCCGCCGCAGCACCGAGGCTGCCCCGGAACCGCTCCCGGAGCCCCCTCAGCACACCGCCCGTGCGCGTTTAGACCTCGTGAGGTCATGGAACCAGAGCAAAGGATGTGGGTATTCCGGTACATGAAGCGTTTTATCGAGTCACTGCTAAGTCAGAGAACTTCCCGAGCTGGAAGGGCCCCACAGGGACCATCCAGTCCCGTCCCTGTTCCTGCCCAGACACCCCAACAACCCCACCCTGAGTATCCCTGGAGCGCTGTCCAGCGGCTCTGGAGCTCTGTGGGGCCGTGCCCATTCCCTGAGGAGCCTGGGCAGTGACCAGCACCCTCTGCCGGTGAACCTTTCTCTAAAATGCAGCCTAAACCCCTCCAGACCCAGCTGCAGCCGTTCCCTGGGTGCTGTCCCTGGTCACGGGGAGCAGAGCCCGGAGCTGCCCCGCGGGAGGAGCCTCAGCCCCGGTGAGCTCTGACCTCGCCCCCTCCAGGCTGAACAGGCCCTCGGCCACTCCTGGTGTGGCCCCTGCAGAGCCAGCCCTTTCCATCAGACACATTCGGGAATGTTTTCCAGCCCCGCCGTGCTCAGGAGCTCCCAGGACAGAGCACTGCTCTGAGGGAAGGGCCTGTGATCCAGCTGGCACTTGTCCACACTGTCCCTCGGTTACAGGGCGCCCGCCTCCGTTGAAAACATCCCGAGGAATAATAACACAGTTACTGTCTCACGGATGTTTCCAGTCCCCGGGCAGTCCTTGAGCCGCGGGACCCCGAGCGATTGGCGCAGGCACGGGTTGTGCAATTCCCTTTCTGAGGGCAGTGCAGCACGATGAGGCAAAGCAGTGGGTCGGAGTTCTGGGCTGGCTGAAAAGGCACCACTGACATGGCCAACAGGACAAACTCCTCCGAGTACTTCTGGTCTTACGAATATTACTGGGATTACATAGATCCAATTCCAGTAGATGGAAGCAAGCTGAAGGTTAATAAGTGTAAGTATTAGTGAATGAGTGGTAGTGTGTTTCGTTGTTCTCTTGTCTCACTGACCTGGTTTTGTTTCCTTGCAGTAGAGTCCATGCCAGTGCCTGCTTTGTGTGAATGGGTGTTTGCCTTCAGGCTGGATAATTACTAACAAACACTCTGGGCTTTATCTTACAGTATCTGAAGCTATAAGACCGCTGACACTGATTCTTGTTTACAAGGACAGATTTTTCTTTTTTTTTAGTCATTTGCTGAGGGAAGATGGGATTACTTGAGAATCTGTAGTGTGGGATGCTAGTTACCTGTGTGCTACTGCCACCAAAGTTCGCTGAAGGAGCAGAGGTTTTCATAAAAACACTGTGTTTTCATCTTGGGACAAGGCTGACATTGCAACTGGTAAGCATTCAGACTTTTAGTAAAGGAAATGTACATTTCCACTAGCCAGGAACACTAAGCTGCAAACATATTCTTTGACCTTCCCTCCCATCCCTGAGGATGGCTGAAACTGTTCAGATGTGGATTCAGAAACTCATTTTTTCCCCAAGGTTATTACAGTGCAATTATTATATATTCCAGGAAAATGTGATGGCCTTTCAGAATATCTTCATGACTCTCTCACTAACAATGCAAGAAACTGCCTTTCTGATGGTGAAAGCTGAGTTCTGTGTTAGGAGCTGCTTGTCCTTTGCTTGCTTGGACAGCAGCAGGGAAAAGGAGCAGAAACTTCCTCTAGAAAAGCTTTTCTGTGCATTCAGATCAGCCAAGGGTTTATTGCCTCCAGACTTAGAGCACCACACCTTAAAGAAAGTGGTGTGAATATCCACATCCCTCCATACAGAAAATCTTGCTCTCTAATGCTGCAGAGCAACATTTGGTGCTGCTGGGACCAGGAGCAGCTCATCTAATTCTCTTATTTTTGCAGTTAGGGCAGATGATTACCCCCAGATTCCACTGGGGAAACCCCAAACTGCTGAGCTGAGCGAGATGTAAGTCTCTGGCATGTGGCTGGCGTAGCAAAACCCAAAAACCAGGAATAAACCTTTCCCCTGATGTCTCCTTACTAACATTTTCCTACCTCTTGGATCACCTGGCGCACAGCAGAGGTGGCACTTGAGTTACAGCACTTCCTCTCCCTGGCAATTCATAGGGGATTTTTCCTCAGCTGCCTCGTGAAACCTGTAGAAACCGTGCTTCTGAGACAAGATGCTCACTCTCTGTTAAATTTAATTTGAATTTGTTGACAGTTTTGTGGAGGAATAGAGAGTGCATCCTCTTGGTACTATTATCCTTCCTCCTCCAAATCCCAGTGGGAGAGCAGTGGCTTACAAGTTCTAATGAAAACACCAAGGGAAACAATTCCACAGCTGCTTGGGATTTTTCACAGTTTTGAGTAAAAGTACCAGTCAAGCAATGAATATACTTTGCCTGTCCTTGCACAATATTTACATTCCTATACCTCGAGAAGCTGCTGCTAGGATTATTTTGCTTTATGTGCTCTCAGTTTTGCCTCCTAGGTTTTTTTTTTTTTTTAATTATTTTATGTGAAACAGAGACCTGAATCTCTGCACTTCTTTTCCTCTGTTACGTGGCTGGTCCCTGAAACTTGTCGAGACTGAATTTGTCTCATTAAAATAATCTAAACCCAGATAAAAAGCCATGGTCCCGCTTTCTATTTGTAGTGTTCTGCATCTCTCTCAATTTTGTACGAAAATAATGAAAAATCTTAATTGGCCCGTGACCTAATAGGCTGTTTAAAAGCATGCACACACACATGCACAAAAGGTGATGGTAAAACTTAGCAATAGGAAAGCTTTTTATAGATTGGTAAAGTATGAAAATGCATTATTCCAGTTTAAAAACAAACAAAACCCCACAAACACACAACCCAAACAAAAGCAAGCAAGCAAACAAACAAACCCAACTGACTGCAGAATTTAAGCCCAGGAAATTTTGGTTCAAGCTCCACCGGAGCCCTGGAGCCAATTTATTTAGCTTCAGTGAATTCCATTCAATCTATTAAAATTGTTTTTAAAAGATGAAGCCAAAATAGCTCTGAGAGGGAATTCTATAAATCCAAACTCTTAATTTCTGTCCCAGGGGTGTGGAACACTTCAAAGCTTTGGGCTTCTCAAAATGTCCCTGGGCAAGGGAAGAATAAAATAGGCTGCCCCTCCCCACTGATATTTCTCAGCCCAAACTCAGGTTTCTGATAAGGGTAGAGCTGGGCCAGCTCTAGTTTTGGGTTTAAAAGGAGCTGGGCTAATTCCCTTAATCTCTTTGTGGCTTTGATGCCAACACATCCTGAACGTTTTCACAAAGAAACGCTCAATCAAACGTACCGGACCTGTTCCGGAGAACACAACGTTTGCTGTACTTTCAGAGGAAGATTTATTTTAGCTCTGTCAATATTTGTCCCTGGAGCCAGTGACCCTTCTTTTTCCACCTCATGTGCTGGGAATCCAGGGCAGGACACTCAGACTTCCCAAGGCCACCAGGAAGTGGCCCCAGGAAGGAGCGTTTGTGGAACAGTGGCCAAAGGTGCCGTGGGGATGGGAGCGGATTCTCAGCGAGCCCAAGGCTCAGGCAATCAAACTGGCACAGCACTGGAGCCTGCAGGAAAGAGGAGCTCCCTCTGCTCCCCCAGCCACCTCACCCTCCCACTGTGGCACACCTGGGCACTGGCAATCTGTTCCTCAGATAAACATGTGCTCCTGGCAGAGCAGGCAGCTGGGCACCAGAACACTCCAGAGGCTTTTCCCTCCCCCACCCCCTGTTGGAGGCTCCCAAGACCTTTAACAAATTGGCACTTAGACCTCTCTCTCTGAAAGGAGAAATGAGTCAGAGGACATACCTGTAGTAGGGAGGGCAAATCACCTTGCTGTGTTTTATTTCTGCTGTGCAGAATGACAGAACCCCTCTGCTGTGCCCACAGACTCCATCGTCATCGCCTTCTGGGTCGGCCTCGCCGCCTTCGTGACGTTCCTTTTCCTTGTTCTGCTGTGCATGTCCTGCTCTGGATCTACACCAGCCAAGTGAGCACAGCCAGAGATACAGCAAGAATAATCAGAGATAAAGCAAGTGGATACCAGTGTGAAAAATAACCTGTGGGAAACACTCACTGCCTCGAGTGACGCAGCCGTGACACAGAACGTTTATAACTGCACAGAGGGGAAACTTCTCCTGTCAGTATTTGGCTGCAGGGTCTCTTGACCCACTGCTCCTCCTAAGGCATTTGCCCACTGCTCCTCCTTTTCTGACAGGAAAATTCAGCTCAGCAGGCTGGGCAGAGATTCAGGATTAGGTCACAAGCAAGCAGAGGGAAACAGCGGTCAGAAGGAGCACTAATATTCCCATTTATTGGCACCCTAGGGCCTCTGGCATGCTCACAAAAGGTAACAGAAACAATGTAAAAAGGCAGTTTACCCAAATAAACCACAAAGCAGGAGGCAGACTAACAACACAACAGATGTGGAAATGGACATTAAATTGCAGGGTAACAGAGGCATGTTAGCAAAAATTTACTGTTCCTAAAAAACTGGCAGAAGTCTGTGTACATGAAAATCTCAGAGTGTTTGCAAGACTAAAACAAAGTATTGATTTTTAAAGTTTTTTTCACTTTTTCATCATATTACTGAGCAAAATACTTGGCTCAAAAATACACATATTTATCCTCATGTATTCAATTTTGGCCATCAAAGGAGCCATTGTGAGCAAGGCAAGTCTAGAAATGTTTTCTGGAGTGCCCAGAAATCATTAATGAAAACCAGCATTCAGTGAGATTTGTTTAGGCTTTGAAACCATCCTATATTATCATTTTCCTAAGCTTGAAACATACTGTGAGAAAACAGTTTTAGGACTGAAGAAACTACCAAACCCAGTCACACACAAAACTCGCCCTTTTTGGTCAAGTTCTGTTTGTTTTCCCAGCCCCACTTCAATTCCACTCGCCCCAGTTCCAGCACCAGAACCCAGCGTGGTGCTGGAAAGAAGCCACCAGTGTAAACCTGCAGCCCCTGCCCTGCCGCCCGCTCTGCTGTGTCACCCAGCCCTGCCCTTGGCATGACAATGGCCCGTGTCTGTGAGGAACCTCCTGTCCCTTTCCTGCTGATAATCCCGATGGACCCACCCAGCAAACGCCCGCTCACGTCACCGGCCAAGGCTGGAGAGCTTTCACCTTCATCCCTTCTGTGCTCATCCATCTCTGCCAGCCCAGGGACACTGGGCCCCTGTGCTCTCCCAGATCACCCATGTCCTGCTGAGAGGAGGCAGCTGCTCTGGACACGCTGTGCCAGGGAACAATTCCTCATTCCCAAGATCCCATCCATCCCTGCCCACTAGCACTGGGAGCCATTGTCCCTCCATGCCCTGTCCCCAGTCCCTCCCCAGCTCTCCTGGAGCCCCTTCAGGCCCTGCAAGGGCTCTGAGCTCTCCCTGGAGCCTTCTCCTCTCCAGGTGAGCACCCCCAGCTCTGCCAGCCTGGCTCCAGCCCTGCAGCAGCTCCGGGGCCTCCTCTGGGCTTGTTCCAACAGCTCCACAGATTTCTTGTGCTGGACCCCAGGGCTGGGGCAGCTCTGCAGGTGGGGTCTCCCCTGAGTGGGGGAGAGGGGCAGAATCCCCCTCACCTCCTTTGATGCAGGGTAGGTGCAATTTTGGCTGTGCACGCCATCCCTCTCCTCCCCCGGGGGTAACACCAAGGGTGAACTCCCTTGGCAAGGGCTCGGCGCCCTCCAGAGCAGAGTCCTGGTTCTTACCTGCACATCTGCACAGAAACAAGGCAGAGACTGACACGTGTCTCCCCAAAGGCCTGTCCCACAGCTGAATCCTGACACATGGAGAGCTCCTGGACTGGAATCCATGATCCAGCACACACTTCCCTGCAGTTCCCGATGATGCGGTGCCAGTTTCGGTGGGAGGGTTTGGGAGAGCGGGAAGGCTGATGCCTGTACAAGCCCTGCAGGGAGGGATCCATGTCCCAGGCCCTTTTGTCAGCACTGCACCACCCCACAGAAATAAGAGAAAAGGGACCACAGATTCCAAACCCATCTGCCTGCCAAGGCAGCTGATGATCACTCTGCTGGGATGCAGAGCATTAACCTTTGCCTCAATTATGTGTATTAACATCCAGCATGGAAGGCTTTTTCAGGTGTATCTTAGCTTTAGTTCTGTGATTCTGCTGGGCCGAGGTCAGTTCTCCCGCTGATTTTAAGATACGGATAGCTAGCTGGTGGTATTTGGCTGCTGGATAGACAGGAAAGAAAACATCCTGTTTTGGTAAGAATTTTTTTTTTTGGTCTCCCTTCTGTCAAACAAGGAGGAATCATGTCTTGAATACACCTGCAGCATAGCAAAGAAAATTCCAACCCTGCCTCCAGTGCTCGGCCTGCTGCTGAGACTTTGGGGCTTGTTTCTGCTTTTTGAATTACTCAGCTCGGTTCGGCTGCGCTTGCCTCGGTTCGGCTGAGCTCGGCTCGGTTCGGTTGAACTCGGAGCCGGACGCTGAGTTCGTCTGAGCTCGGCTCGGTTCGGTTGAGCTCGGCTCGGTTCGGCTGAACTCGGAGCCGAACTCTCCGTTCGGCTAAGCTCGGCTCGGTTCGGCTGAACTCGGAGCCGAACTCTCCGTTCGGCTGAGCTCGGCTCGGTTCGGCTGAACTCGGAGCCGCTCTGTGCGTTCGGCTGAGCTCGGCTCCCTGAGGGCGGGAAAGCGGCGCCGCCTCACGTTAAACACACAAACCTCGGTGCTCTCCTGCTGTCCAGTCCCGCGGTCGGCCCGGCCGTCGCCCTGTCAGGAAAATTAATCCACAAACACCGTAGGTTTATGTCCAAAAGGAGACACTGGAGTCCTGTAACTTTATTTGAATATAAGGAGAGGCCATGGGCATTTCCCATGGGGTGTCTCGAGTTGCTGGAGGACGCAGCTTCCTTTTATCCTAATTTCTCGGACGCATTTCCCTCTGTCTTCCCCATCCGCTGAGGTACTTGAGAGGTACAAACTTCCCCAAGTCGCCTGATACAGACCGCCTTCTGATGTGCATCCCCCTTCTTCTTTGTGTCTGTGTTCTTTTTCTTCAAGCCCAGGAATTCAGCACGGCCTTGGGTGAGCAGCAGTCTCTGTCAATGAGTGGAATTCCTCTGGAATTTACGGTTCCGGTCATTACTTCTTTCACCTGTCAGTGTCTGGGTTTGCCTACCAGCAGCCCCTCAGTTTGTTTGTAAAGACAGCACCTCCTTCCCATTCCTTCCAGCACGGCCACGAACGGCAACGCGGGCTCGGGCAGGAGCTCATTAGGCAGTGACTGCGCTCGCGCTAATTAACGGGCACGAGAGCACCCGGGGCGGATCCCGGCGCAAGCACCGAGCGCTTGCCAGCGGAATGTGTTGGAATCACTGTGCGATCCCAGCGGTTTGAAGTTTGGGAATGCTGCGGGACGTGCTCAAGGCGTCAATAATGCTTTTTTAAAGAAAGCCACCAAGGAGCGGTGGAAGAAAACAATAAATAATATTGCCTATTTACTCTCAGTGTCTTTGCCTTTTGTGATGTTGGCCGGCTCCACGGGGGAAATTAACCTCAGGAGGAGCTTTTGCTGCTGTTCTTGCTCGTGTGTTGGAATACAGCAGCGTCCTTGTTACTTTACACATGGGGAACTAAAAATTCAGCAGAATTTCAGTTCGGCTGGGTTCGGCCGAATTCGGTTAGGGGCGGTTCGGCGCGGCTCGGCTCGCTTCGGCCGAACTCGGAGCCGCTCTATGTGTTCGGCGCAGCTCGGCTCGCTTCGGTCGAACTCGGAGCCGCTCTGTGCGTTCGGCGCGCCTCGGCTCGCTTCGGAGACACTCGGAGCCGCTCGTGTGTTCGGCGCGCCTCGGCTCGCTTCGGTGACACTCGGAGCCGATCGGTGTGTTCGGCGCAGCTCGGCTCGCTTCGGCCGAACTCGGAGCCGATCCGTGTGTTCGGCGCAGCTCGCTCTCGCTTCGGACACACTCGGAGCCGCTCTGTGTGTTCGGCGCAGCTCGGCTCGCTTCGGACTCGGCTGAACTCGGAGCCGCTCGGTGTGTTCGGCCAGCTCGGCTCGCTTCGGAGACACTCGGAGCCGCTCGGTGTGTTCGGCGCAGCTCGGCTCGCTTCGGACACACTCGGAGCCGCTCGGTGTGCTCGGCGCGCCTCGGCTCGGCTCCCTGAGGGCGGGCAAGCGGCGCCGCCTCACGTTCAACTCGCCCAGCTCGGGGCTCTCCTGCTGCCGCGTCCCGCGGGCGGCCCGCCCATCGCACGGACACGACCGGGAGCGCGGGGTGCGACAGGAGCTCATTAGGCTGTGACCGCACTCGCGCTAATTAGCGCGCACGACAGCAGCAGGCTCGGTTCGGCTGAGCTCGGCTCGCTTCGGCTGAGCTCGTTCCATTCGGCCGAAGGCGGCGTCGTTCGCTTCTGTTTTTAGAAGTACCTTCCTATAGAGATTGTAAATGTCTAGATTTAAATTTCTATTTCTAGAATACTTCTATATTATTCCAAATAAAAACCCCGTCTCTAACCAAATCAATACAATAAAAGCCTTCTTCTTTTAAACGATATGGAAATATTTCTGTTTATACTTTGTATATTATATTCACGTTTTTATTTATCGTTTATTTTGATGCATTAATAATTGTGTATCATATATATAAAATCTTAAAATATATTTAAATTATTTTTTAATTATGTATCGTATCTACTGCCACAACTACTTTTTCTTATATTTTAAAATTTTATATCTATCTGTATTTATGATATATTTCTATACTTAAATTTCTACCTTTATAGTATTTGTATTTATAATTTTTATCATCAAAACCCTGCCTTTTGACAAATAAAAAAAACCGCTTTATTTAACTATTTAAAAAATATTTTTATATTTATAATTTTCATCTTGATATTTATCATTTGTTCTCTATGACATGAGAACATACCTGCTCCTGCCCCGCAGCGGGGCTCCCTCTCCTGGGGGACCTTGGGGTGCCCCCGATGGCATCCGAGCCCCGAGTCTTCACCCCCTTTTCCTCTCTTTAGAAACTGCACTGGAACTTTTTCCCGAAAACAAAGACATCACCCAAATCCTCTCCCCGTGTCCCAGACAGAGAGATGTTCAGTTATTAGTTGAGTGGGCAGCAGTTTCTTCAATAGAATGATAAACAATACCTAAACATTTGAGCTACAAGCAAATAGGCAAATCTGAACAAGGTACTGCTGGCCAACCACTGAAGTTATTTTGAAGCAATTTTTTAAACAACGATAAAATACTGATACCACAAAAATAAAGCAAAAAGCTAACTACTGGCTAAGAAAAAATTAACTTTGGACAACAACAACGTTCCAACAACACAGGCTTTTTCCCAATGTCGTACCTTAGAACTACCTCTCTTGGGAATTCTCATCGTGTATCCCAAAAGGAATAAACACCTCAGAGCGTGCTAAAGCAAAAAGCAGCACACACGAGCTCCTCACGCTCCTAGGAGGTCAGCACAGCGTGCACTGAGTCTGCAACAAATTCTGCTCAGGGAGGGTCTGCAAAAAAACTTTCAAGCGATGAATTGAACTGATTGGAAAGGGATGTTTTCTAAGCACAGAAGCACAACAACAAACAAGCAGAAACTATTCTTAAAAACACCTGCAAGTTTTATTTAGCATCTATGCGACCGATTTCCACCCTGTGGCTTCTCGCTCGGATTTGTCTGTAGGGTCAGGAAGATGAGAATGCACACCCTGCCTTCCCTGAGCCCCCCACAGCAGCCGAGTGCTGCTCGGTGCGTTCAGATCATCGGGAACTGGATTACACGTACCCGGATGGACTGGAATCCTCTGCTGGAGATTCGGGAGACGAGAGCGGAGCTGCTGACTGAGATGTCGTCCGGATTCTGTTCCTTTGTGACCAGAAGTAGTTTGTTCCCAACAGCCGCAACAATCCTCAGCTGGCTTCCGTGGCGAGTATTCACGGCACACAAAAGGGCAGCCCGAGGAAACAATGTTCTAGGCTCTAAGTGGTTGGGACAGGGTCTGATTTTTTCTTTGTATTTGTAGGATGATTAGTGCAACAGGGCTCTGATGGATGACCTGGCAACACAGAATTAAAAACTCCTCAAGAGGATTACATCGACTTCTAGGAAAAGACAAAAGCCTATCACCCTTCTGGAATCTGCTTTGAATCCGGAGCACACGGATTGTCACTGTACTGCACCTTCCAGCTTTTCAAAGCAGCTTACTCCTGAAGACCAGGACACATTTCTTTCCACAGAAATAACGGGCAACGCCCAGGCTGATCGAAGCACTGCTGTTCAACAGGGATCTGCCAGGGTGCCAGTCCAGCTTAAGCGTGCTTTATTTCAGTCTAACATCCCCACCAAATTCTTCGCACATCTCCCAACCCTGAAATCTTATTTTTTCCCTAAAGCTTCTCATCACTAGCATTTCCAAGTAACATGGGGTTTTTTTACAACATTCCAAAACGTCATGCTGGACTGTACTAGAGAGTAATTTTCAAATATAAGCTTAGCAAAATTTGAATTGACTTGTCCAGAGTAAAAACCTACAAGTGAACACCTACAGCTGCCCAAAAAGAGCTAACAAGCCCTGGCAGCTACCAGCATCACAGCACAGTGGATGTGGGGCTGTGGGGGACGAGTTTGTGCCGGGGCTTGCGGCTCTCTGGGATCGCGTTTCACGGAGTAAAACCCGCGCCGCGCTCCCAGCTGCGGGTTTATGGGACGGGCTGAGCTCCGCTTTCGGGAGCAGCGGGATGGGTGTCCCTGTGCCCACCCCACGGGTCCCAGAGAAAGCTGCTCCTGTGGCCGAGGAACAGCGGGGAAAACTGAACAGTCCTGGCGGAAACCGATGGAAAAACAAGTTTGGTTTGGTTTTGGACTTGACATTTTCCCCCCGCCCCCACCTGAGCCGGGTGTTTTGCCTTAGGAACAGGAGACAGAAGGGGGAATGGGGAAAAAGAGAATTCGTTACCCAAAAGGGACGAGCTTATTTCTGTTTATTTCCTGAAACACCTGGAATGATTTGGGTCCCCAAAGCACCTGGAGCCTCCCTTTGAATCCTGGGTGGAGCCGTGGTTATAAAAGGAGGAAAGGATGGCGGGAGGGGGGTTCGGGGGAAAGGAGCAGCGGTGCCTTGGGGATTTGCATCTGGAAGCGGCCACCAGTTTCCTGATGGGAGTCTGGAAAGAGAACTCGGTGAGAAATGTGAGTACTGCAGCTGGAGTGCTGAGAGGGGAGAGTCTGCAGTGAATGTCGTCTGGTGAGTCTCCTCACGCCCCATACCTGACGCTGTGCTGGCACCCAGCCACCTCATTCCCATTTAAACTCTCTTGAAATGCGCTTACATTACAAAGGACTACAGAATGCACGTGGGAAGCTTTGTGTCCCTGAGGGAATGCTCCGGGATGTGCAGCCTCTGAACTGCACAGATAACTCCCGCTCCCACAGAAACTGCTGGCTCCAGGGCAAGAGTGCCCGAAGAGTGGCAGCTTCAGTGCCACCCCAATAAGTGATTTTCCTTGGGCTCTCAGGGTCGGGAGGCAATGGTGTTCCTGCCCCCTGGGAAAGCAGGAGCAGGATCAGTTCTGCAGCTGTGTCTTTTTCCTGCTCTCTGTCTCCAGGATGCCCTGGAGGGCTCTGGCTCAGGATAATCTGTGTGTGAGAGCTCCCCGTGCCTGTGTCAAACCCTCTGGGGACAGAATGTGCCCCAAAAGCTTCATTAACCCTTTCTCTTCTGCGGTAGGGCAGCGTGTGGCCCCAGGTCATCCTCCCTGGAGCAGGGACACCCTGAGGATGAGCCAGAGGAATTCAGTCATCAGAGCAGGTGAGGATCTCTTCTGCTTGGTAATTGCTTTGCTGGCTTTAATGTCACAGCTGCAGTGCTCCTTCAGAGCCCGTGCCCTGCAGCAGCACCTGGAGCCCCTGTGCTGGGCAGGGAACAGCTCTGGTGAGGGAAATGGATGTGTAGGAAACTTTCAGAGTTTGACAGAAGGCTCACATGTTGTGTCTGTATGGCAATTTTGAGATAAGAAATGCTGACTTAGAAATGCCACGGAATAGGACAGACATTGCTGAGAGAGAACTGGAGCTAGAAACAAGTTTTAAAGGATGACTTTGTAAATAAGACTAGATACCTTAGAGAAAGAACTATGAAAGATGCATTGTAATAAGATTCATGAGGGGTAGTTTTAGATGATTGGCTTTAAGGCATTTACAGCACGGTGGGCAAAAGCTGATAGACCAAGAAACACTTACAGTGTATTGGAATTAGGAAATAGATGGCTTCTGATCATGATGGTGTGAATTATAACATCTGTATTGTCTCACCGTTGTCATGAGACTGAACATGGAATCAAAGTTTTTAAATGCCCCTCAGTTGCCCCATCTCTGGGTCAGAAAAGAGCACAATCTGATAAATTGGTGCTTTGTGTGAGGAAGATTTAACAGATTCCTTCCAATCTTCTCTGGGGTTTTTGTGCCAAAGGGGATCTGACCCCAGAGCCACACAGGGTGTCTGCTGCCTGCATAAATGTCAGTGAAATTTGCCAAGTCTGACGGGAAAGCAAAACCATCTGGGGTTTGTTTGGCCAAAGAGGGAACATGAAGATGTCCGTGCCAGCAGTGGGTGAGCGCTGCCAGTTTTGGGCTGTGTGGTGCCTCTGGTCCCTCACAAGTCAGGGCAGGGAGGGAAGCTGCAGCTGAGGGCAATTTTGGCTGTTTCCAACTGCTTGGGCCAGAACTGGCAGCACTGGAAGAACAGCTTTCCTCTTCTTTCTGTCCATCACTGAGCAGAACACTAAGATGATGCTGCACGAAGCCCTCTCTTTTGTGGGTTGTTGTTTGGTTGGTTTGTTTGGTTTTTTCCTGATTTCTAATGTATTTCTAAGTGGTGCAGTGAGGAGCAAGTTGCTGGGTTACATGGCTTCTGCCTGACCTATCACAGAAATGGGCACAAGTGTGTGCACGTGCTTCCTGGCACATCCAGTGTGCAATCCTGAGGGAGGATTTCCAGCCTCAGCTACCCGTGACACAGGCTTCTAATGCTCAGTTACTCCAAACAGCTCCCCTCCTTTGCTGGACACATCCCTGGAGCGGGACCAGACTCCCCCTCACCCTGCAGGAATTCCCTGCTCCTCTGGAGAGGGGGTGAAGCCAAAGCTTAGGGCAAAGGACAACCACCAAACCAGGGCCATTGTGTCCTTGATGCATCCAGCACTGTGTGTTTTTCTTGTTCCCAGCACTGATGAATCTCAACAAGATTTATTTTTGACAAGATTGCCTGTTCCTTCACTTCTCCAGCTCTCCCCCCACACCTGGCTCTGCAGCTGTAGCTCACCTTGTCCTGGCTGTGGCTGATAAAATATTATTTTTTTAGCAGCAATCCATTCTTTTAAAGAGCACAAAGAGTGTACAAGGCAGAAGAGACTTTGGGAAATATATCCAAATAAGGGACCCTGTCTTCCTGCTTTTCCTGTAGCTCTCCTTCCTGTTTTCACCTGGGCTGGAAGGATGGGCATGGCCCGTATGTATCATATGAAAGTGGTGTTACCAAATTTGTCCATAAGTTCTGGTTACAGACACTCATTTTCTGACAGTAAACATTTTCATTTTGCCTTTCCCCCGTTGTTTCCAGGTGTTCCCAGGCTGTCTCTCTGTGGTCTGTGCTCCCTAGGAGGAAGGGCAGCCTGTGCCTGGCCTGCACAGCTCAGCTGGATGTGACAGGATTGTGTGGCCTGACAAGGCAGGAACGGCTGGCTGTGTGCTGGGGCGCCTTGGAACCTTCCCCTGGCAGGTTTTGGGGGTTTCTCTTTGGGATTTCTTGTGATACACCATCCCTTTGTACAAAGCCCAGTGGTAAAGGACTGACAAGTGGGATCTGGGATGAAAATGGTTCTATTAAAATTAGGCAAAGAATGCAACAAGAAAAATGAGCTTCCTTTTAATGTCTGAAATAGTTAGGAATGAAATGCTGGAAAAGGGCACTTTTATGTTTGAATTGTGTCACCTCTCATGGATAAAACCCCATAGTGAGCCATCAGAGCAGAAGTGTGAAAACTGGATCCTTTGACTTCCACAGTGCACTTAATTTTCTTTTCCTCCTCTCTTTCAGGACAGGAAAAATCACCCAACTCCTCCCATCTTTGCCAAAGGTTTGGTGTTTAAGCAGCCAAAGCCGAGAGGCCTCAGCACCAGGGGTCTGCGCTGGAGGGCTGTGGTGCTGCCCACGCTGTGGGGTCAGTCAGAGGGACACAGGGCCCCTCTTTTCCTCTCTGCTGGCATTGACTGCCTGGGCACTGCCACTTCTGACAGCCCAGCCCTGTGACCGTGCTCACAGGGCTCCGAGGGTCTGACTCCATCTTTCAGAAGGCTTGATTTAGTAGTTTATATTATTATATTAAAACTATACTAAAAGAATAGAAGAAAGGATTTCCTCAGAAGGCCAGCTAAGAATAGAAAAAGAAGGAGTGAGAGCAAAGGCTTGTGGCTCTGACAGAGAGTCCGAGCCAGCTGACTGTGATTGGCCATTACTTAGAAACAGCCACATGAGACCAAGCACAGATGCACCTGTTGCATTCCACAGCAGCAGAGAACCATTGTTTGCACTTTGTTCCTGAGGCCTCTCAGCTTCTCAGGAGGAAAAATCCTAAGGAAAGGGTTTTCCATAAAAGATGTGTGTGACACAGCCCCACCCCTGGCTGCTGGCAGAGACACAGAGAGAGCCCTGCCCAGAGCCATCACTGTCAGCAATCCAGGGATGGACTGGCTCTGGGTGAGAAGGGTTTATTTATTTATTGCTCAGACAAACAGCAGCTCAGTGCACTGGCTCTGAGAAGGGTTTATTTATTTATTGCTCAGACAAACAGCAGCCTCAGTGCACTGCTCTGGGTGAGAAGGGTTTATTTATTTATTGCTCAGACAAACAGCAGCCTCAGTGCACTGGCTCTGGGTGAGAAGGGTTTATTTATTTATTGCTCAGACAAACAGCAGCCTCAGTGCAGGCTCTGGAGAAGGTTTATTTATTTATTGCTCAGACAATCAGCAGCAGGCAAGTACTCAGCGCATCAGAGGCAGGAGACTTCACAGGAGGAAGTAGCTGCTGCAGTCCAGAGTAGTGACAGTTCTTGTTACAAGGCAATGTGTAACTGTCTGACCCAACAGAGAGCTGCACAGGGTTTATTTTGCTTTCCAGCCTCTCACCTTTACTTAACTCTGCTGCACTGTGGATATTTTGCTCAAGAGGCTTCTCTCTCACGTGCACACAGATGCTTCTGTTATAATTCTAACTCTTACTTGACTCTATACAACCCCACCCTCACATTACAAACCCTTCACCACCTCACCCTTCCAGTTCCTCACTTACTTAAGGCACGCTCTTACTTACAGCCATGGAAACATCATTCTTTTATGCATTATTTTTCTGTTAATGCCTGGGTGTTGTATTTTTACATCAATCCAAGCTCCTTCCCAGACTGCAGATCAAATCTTTTGGTGTCTCTGGAAGTTTCTGGTTTTCCAATTCCCACATCTCCCCTCTCTATCTGTATTAAGAAATTTTATTAATAGATTGTTAAGTATTGGTTGTATATATTAACGTAAATAAGGTGTTAGTTGTAGTAGTATTATAATAATTAAAATGTATTTAAAATATAAAATTTTGTTATATTTGTTAATTATGGTGTTAAATTTTATTTATTAAATTGTTTAGTTGGGCTTTATTATTTATTCTCATTTTTATATTTTTCAAAGTCGTATATTTTTATAAATAGACTTTGAGTTATTAGATAAATTTATAGAATATATTTCATTAATTTTTTTATATTTATGTTTGTGTGTTAATAAAAGAAAATTTATTGTTTATTGTTTTGCTTTGTAAAACTGCATATTTTTGATATCTGTTAAAAAGTTATTTAGTGTAAAGGATGTAGTGTTAGATTGTTTATTTAGATAATATTTTAATTGATGTAATTGTTTTAGTGTTGTTGAAGCAATAGGTGGCATAAAAAGTGATGTGTTAAGTTTCAAGGTTTAAAATTATATTTATATTTGGATTAGTATTGATGGATAAATGATTTTTAATGGTTTCTATTGGTAATTATTTTATATTAATTTATTAATTAACTCTAATTAATAAAAAGAGTTAATAATGTACTTTTTTTCATTATATGGATTATTTGTAATTGGTATATTGATTAGGTAAGTAAAGAATGAATTTTTTTGAGTAGTGATAGATAAATACAAGTATTTAAGTTGAAACTTTAGTTGAAGTTATTTAAATGGTTTAGGTTGGTTAATTGGTAAAGTTGTATAATTAAAAGTAAATAAAGTAAATACAGTAGAGGCATAAAATTTGATTGAATTTTATATTTTTAAGTTATTATTTAATAAGAATTTTATACTATTGATTTTTACATTTATAAAGAAACTTAAAGTTTATAGTTTTTGGTGGGTGTAATACAAGATGTTAGGTGTAAGTTGGAATTTTGGTGTAATTTCCATTTGTATTTACATTGTGTAATTTACATTGGTTTTTTAGTGGTGGAGTGGTCAGTGTGGTTTTTTGTGTGATGTGGTTTTATGTTTTTATTGAAATTTAGTTGGGATTTTGTACTTGCTGAGATGTAAGTAAACTTTGTGTTTTCATATGAGAAATAAACTATTGATACATTTGGGTTTATAAAATTGCATAGAGATTTGTGAGATACTTATTTAAGTTGTTATTATAATTTTTTTTGTTATATGTATGAAGAATAGTAGATTAAAATAATGTATGCAGTAAAGAAAAAAATTAAATTAATTAGGAATTATTTAGTTTTATATATAATTAGTAACATGTGAAATGATCTATTTATTAACTATTAAAATATTGTATATTATTTTAAAGTTTGTAACAGTTGATAAATTTTAAATTAGTGGAAGGTTACATAAATATGTTTGGAAAATGATTTTTTTTAAGTTTATTTTAAAAAGAGTTTTAGTTGTTATATTGATAAAGTTAAATTGTTAAGTTAAAAGTATCTGAATTTTATTTTTGATGAAGCAAATATTTGGGTTTGTTGTTAATTATTTTATTTAAGCAGAGTTAGGGTTTGATTATAGTTTAAATTGTAATTGGTGGATGTTACTTAATACATTTTTATATAAGGTTTTTTAAATAGTAGGTATGAGTAAAAATATTAGGATTAAAGATTAATTAAATTATTTAATAATTGGGTTTTTAAAAGTATTTTTAGAAGAGAGATGTTTTGAATATAGTAAACTTATTTTTTAAAGATTTGAAAGTGGTTACAGACAGGATTGTCAGTTTGGATTTAGACATTGAGAGTGTGAGGGTGGAGGAGATGTAGTTGTAGGAGAGATTGAGTACTTAGTATAAAACAAAAAATAAATTAATGTTGTAGTTGGATTTTTCATTGAAGTGTTTTTGTAATAATAACTGAGGAAAGATATAAGATTAATAGCTTGGAGGAGGTTTTTAATCAAGTTTAATTTTTTTTAACTTTGAAAAATATTTAAAATTATGAGATAATATTAGGTTAAATTATAGAGTTAGTGTAGAGATTAGTTAGGCAGTTAACTTGGTTTAAGAGCTGTTTAAGCAGCTGGAGAATAAAAAAGTGGGATTTTGAAATTATGTGGTTTTTAGATAATTATATAAAGAGATGGTAAAGTATATGAAAGTCAATTGTAAATATGATAATGTTTTACAAATAATGTTTATTATAAAAATGAAAATATTTATATAATTGGTATATTAGCAGTAAGTGTTTGAAGAAGTTAAGATAACTTTAAAAAATACTGATATTTTAAGGAAATAGAGTAAAAAAATTAAAATTGTTTGATATTAATAGCAACTACTATTTTGTGTGCTCTTTATAAAAGATAGAAATAATAGAGATTGTAATGAAGAATAGAATTTTTTATTAATTGATGATGTAGTAAACTGTACTTGTTTTACTTATGATTATGTGTTTTATTTAGTGTTTTATTTTAGTTGTTTTAATTGGAGTTGTTTCATTTTTTTAAGAAAATTAACTATATACTTCATTGTTCAGATAAATGGTTTTGAATAAAATTCAGGAGAAGTTATATTAAACAACATTTAAATTTAGAATTCATTAATTCTGATAGTAAAGAATAATAAACCTAAGTTTAGTAGAACATTACAGTGATAAAATGAAATTTAAGAATATTTAGACTTTAATATAGTGACATTTAATTTGGTTTGATTTTATTAATACTTGAGTTATTGAAGGTTGTTATTTATAAATATTGAAGTTTTAAAGTGTTTTGGAGAAACTTTAGATTGTTGAGTTACTATTATTACCTATATCTTTACATGGTGGTTTTATTTATTGGGAGCTGTGTTTCTTGGTAAAAGACTTTTATTTATGTTCTATTTAGAATGGTACTAATTTGCATAATGGGTTTTTTTTTTATTTAGTATTTAGGATATTGATTAGATTGTTTTATAGTTTTTGGGGCTTTGAGTAATATTTACTTACTATGTTTAGGTTTTTTATATTTGAAGTATTTTTAATGGCTTTTGTTACTTTTTAAAGAGTTTTTGATTTAGAATTTGAAGAGTATTTGGTGTTTGGAGGAAATAAATTTGGAGTTATTTTTGGATATGGTTGAGTTGTATTTTTAATGTTAATAAGATCTACTTTTGGTACATTAGTTTGATTTTTTTGTTTGGTTATGGGGAGGGTCTCTTGTGTAAGCCTGAGACTGGTATTAGGACTTTTTGTCTAATGTTTTATGGGTCTGTTAAGGAGGAGGTGTTATTTTAAGTTTTATAAAATATACTGAGAATCAGTTAAAATCAAGGAAGAAACAGGATGGTAATTGAAGGGTGTTGTGTTTAAAGAGTTCTGAATCTTTTTTAATAACTGCTTGAAATAAGGTGAGCTCAATCTCCTTTTCTGCCCCCACGAATGGCATGACCTGTGCCCACTGCTCACGATTCACCCAACCAAAATCAAGAGCAAATGTTGGCTGGGCTTTAAGAGCTTGAAATAACTTAGAAGCAAAATAAATCACATTTTTCTCCTGTGTTTTCTTTTTTCTTTCAGATGCTGGACTTACCTCTGTGGACGTGCACTGAGCTCTCACTGCAGGAACCTGTCAGGCCTCGGTGGCTGTGAGTTCATGCTCTTCTCACTGGGGAATTGGAAATAATTAATTAGTTGCAGAATTAGTTAATTCATTAATGGCAGAATTAATTAAATTAATGAAGCCTTTCCCCTTTTGTGCCCTGCTGTGTGGGACAAGGGCAGAGAGAGCGAGCAGAGGAGCGGCCTGGGGCTGGAGAGGGGCAGGAGAAAGGCAGAGGGACCTCCCCGGTGCCACCAGGGCACCTGTGGGGAACAGAAGGGACACCGTGAGGGCAAGGGCAGGTGAGGAGGGGACAGTCTGGGGCAAAACCCGGGTTCACCTGCAGGGAAACGAGTAAGGGACATTTTGGAGGGAAAAGCTGAGGTGATGAGTCCGCCCAGCTCGGCCCAAGCGGGACCAGAGGTGAAGGCCGATCCAAAGCCAACCCTTCACAACCTCTGAGTCCCAGAATAAATCCTACAAGTTGCCTGTTGAGGAACTAAAAATACATAGAAACAGAACCAGGAGCAAACCAGAAGGCTCCTGGGAATCCCATTACAGTGTTGCCATAGCCTTTTTAACAGGTTTTCTATTACAACACTGCATTTCTCTGTCGGGATCGTTCACTCTGTGGGCTGTGGGGTTTTTTGGCTCTGAGCTCCCTCACGGTGGCCCCGACACTGCCCAGGAGCTGGGAGGGAAAGCAGAGTCAGGGCTCCCGGCAGGGACAGGGCGTTTTCCCCCAGAGCAGATCCCGCGGCCGCCACCAGCCTGGCCAGGAGGGATCCGCTCTGGCTCCGGCAGGGCAGGAATGTTCTCAGCCGATCCCGCTGACATTCCAGCGGCCTCATCTCCCCGGCGCTTCCCCACGCCCTCTCCCGCCCCTCCTGCTCCCAGCTCCCGCCCATTCTGAGGGGAATTTGTCCCGCCAGCAGCAGGGGAGGACACCAGCTGCCACCCTGGGACTTGGATTGTCCCTCTGGGCAATGCTGGCTGCTGGGATTCAGAGCATTCCATGCATTTGACTGCTGAAATTTCCCAGCCCAGGGGTTCTAGCTGACAGGGCAGCACAAAGATTGTTCCCTGTGTGGTGCCCGGATTTGGGGTTTGGTAGCAGCTTTGCTAGTTCAGATGAGTTATACCCACAGCCCCAAATGCCCTGATGAATTCCTGCTGGAATAACCCGACAGTGCCTCACGGAGAGTGGAAATTCCCATGCAGAGGTACCACTTTTACACCAGCTGTGCCAGGAGCCAGCAGAGATTCCAGGGAAGCTGAGTGGGATCGGGACAAGGACAGCTCTATATTCCATAGAACTTGCTATTTAAAACCCTTATCCCCCAGCTCCACTGATGTCCCTGGGGTCACTTGACAGAGTTCCCTGGAACCCAGCTGATGTCACCCCCCCTCACCAGAGCTCAGGCTCCAGTTGATATTTTAAAGCAGGACAAGGCGGTGGCTGGATGCACTCCCAGCCTGTGCTGAGGCAGCACACCTCTCCCTGAAGAAGCCCAGCTCCTTTCAGAACCTCAGCAGCAGCCTCTGCACATTTTTTCCCCCCAGGAAAGGGATGCACATCCCTGCCTTCAGCACACCTCCAGTGGGACCCACCTGCAAAAGTTTTCCTTCACTTCTGCACTTCCTGGAAATTTCCAAACTTCATCCCACTCGAGCCTCTGATTTTAAGGCATCTCCAAGGTATAGTGCTTGGGATTCAATATCTGTGAGGGAAGATGGCCTTGGCTTTAATGCTGCTGAGGGACGCTGGCCTCAGGCTGGAAAGGAGAGAGGAGATTTGGGGTAGCTGAGACATACCTGGCACTGTGTGGGAGCTCTGGGAGGTCAGAAACGGGAACTGCTGTCTGAGCCCCTCTGCAAACGGCCCGTGCCTCCATTCCAGGTAATGCCAGCTGCTCCTTGGGCTCCTTCTGGGCTGTCGGTGGCGTCTGTCCCGGCTGAAGGGACATAGGCAGCCCTTTAGCCATGTCCGTACCAGCGCTGTCCCGGTACCCCGGTGCCCACGCCGGAACGTGTGTTCGGCACGCTGCCTGCACAGCTCCTCCCTGCACGTCCCAAGGGCGTGAGGGCTGCCAGCCCTTCGGGCGCTTCTGGCCTCCTCCAGGCCCACAGCGGGCACAGCCGGAGCGGGAGCAGCGGCCCCAGCGGAGCGGCTGCTCCCGGCCGCGGCGCTGCAGCCCCGCTCGTTCGGCGGGGATTGCCCGGGGATGCGGACACGGAGAAGGGGGCGCTGTGGCTCTCACAGGGCAGCGCGGTGGCCGCGGCGCTGCCGGGCCCTGAGGGGGGCTCGGCGTTCCGGCGGGGGCTGAGGGGCGGCGCTGTGTCCGCCAGGGGGCGCCCTGCGGCGCTGAGGGAGCGGCGGAGCCCATGGAGTCCCGGGGCTGCCGCAGGGCGATTCCCTGCCCTACCCGTTTCCAGACGCGATCCAGGGGTTACCTCAAGGAAGCGCTGTCTTCCTGGCGGCCCGGCACCATCATAGGCCAGCCTCGCCGCTGCCCAGAGCCCCGGCGGGATCCCAGCCCCGCACTGCCCGCAGCCAGACTGGCAGCGCCGGGCTCGGTCCCAGCGCCCGTCCCGGAGCGGCTCTTCCCACCTGCAGCGATGCCGGTCCGATCCCGGTCCGAATCCCGCCTCAACCATCCCACCCCAGCACCCACACCTTGCCCGCTTCCCACAGCAGACACCGGCAGGACCAAGACCCGAATCTCCGGGCCCAGATCTTGATCCCGGTCTTACCTGAGCACCTCGGGCTCCACACAGCACTAGCCCCCGATCCGGATCTCCTCGCAGCGCTCCGACCGACGCTCCCGCAGCACCCCGAGACGAGCATCCACCGAAAAAAGCGGGACAGGCGCGGATCCGCCGGGTTTTATGGGCGGGTGGGGGGCGGGGGGAGGCGGGGGCCCGAAGGCGGGGCCGGCACAGGTGTGAGGGGCGGGGCCTGCACAGGTGTGAGGGACCTCAGTGCGGCTGCGCGGGGCGGGGCCTTGGGGGATTTAAGGCGCGGGGAGGGCCCGGCGGAGCCATTTGCTTCTCGGCGTTGGGTGGGGGAGGTTGTGGCCGGCCGGGGCCCTATATCTCTGTTCCTCTATGTTTTCTTCCGCGTTTCTTTTCTTTTGTATTTCTTTTTCCCTATACCTCTCCTTTCTCCCCTCCCTTCCTCCCCTCCCCCACCCCCTACACCCACCCCCCCCCAAACCCCCCCCCTCCCTCTCCCCCCTAGCCCTCCCCTCCCTCCCCCCCTACGGCCGCCCCCCGCCCCCCTCCCATCCCACCTCTCTCTTCCCCTACTCACCCCTACCCTGCCCTACCCTACCCTACCCTATCCCTCCATCCTCCCCCTCTCCCTTCCCTCCCCAACCGGGCTCCCCCCCGCCCCGTCCCCTGCCGCCCTGCACACCCCGAGCACTCCCCCCCTTCCCCTCACGGACCCCTCCGCTCCCCTATTCCCGTTCTCCATTCCCCGCTCTCCTTCTTCTCTCGCAGCCGCGGGGCTCGGGGTGCCGGGCAATAATAAAGCCCTGAGGGCCGGAGCCCGGCGCCCCCGCCCTCGCTGGGTCCCCACACGGGGCCGGACCCGCTCTGCGGATCCCCCCATTCCAGTCCAAAACACCGCCCCACACCGCCGGGGTTCCGGCTGTCCCAACATCACACTGGGGGGGGTGGGGGGTGCGGGTTACAGCGGCCCCCTCATTAGGAGGGGGTTCCGGGGGGGAGGGGGGGCGGGTTAGGAAGGGCCCCCTCATTAGGAGGGGGTCCTTGGGGAGGGGGGGGTTGGGGGATTAGGAAGGGCCCCCTCCGGAGGAGGGGGTCCCGGGGGGGGCGGGGCGGGCCCCCTCCGGAGGAGGGGGTCCGGGGGAAGGGGGTGGGGCGGAGGGGGGGCGTCCCCCCTCATGGCCCCGCCCCCCCTCTCCCGGACCCCCTCCGCCGGACGGGGTCCCGACCCGCCCCTCCCGGGGACCCCTTCCTCCGGACCGGGGCCCGGGGGGAGGGAGGGGGGGGGGGCGGGGGGGCCGGGAGGGGAGGGCCGTTCGTGTGTGTGTTTGTGTTTTTTTTTTTTTAACACGTGTTTCACGGCGCGGAGCGACGTGCCCCCTTCTGCTTCCCCCCCACCCCACCCGCCCCCCTCCCTCCCCCCGGGCCCCGGTCCGGAGGAGGGGGTCCCCGGGAGGGGCCGGGCCGGGCCCCCGTCCGGAGGAGGGGGTCCGGGAGAGGGGGGGCGGGGCCAGGAGGGGGGGGATGCCCCCCCTCCGCCCCACCCCCCTTCCCCCGCACCCCCTCCTCCGGAGGGGGCCCGCCCCGCCCCCCCGGGACCCCCTCCTCCGGAGGGGGCCCTTCCTAACCCCCCCACCACCCCCCAGGACCCCCCCCTAATGAGGGGGCCCTTCCTAACCCCCCCACCACCCCCCAGGACCCCCCCCTAATGAGGGGGCCCTTCCTACCCCCCCACCAAGGACCCCCTCCTCCGGAGGGGGCCCTTCTTAACCCCCCCACAACCACCCCAGGACCCCCTCCCTAATGAGGGGGCCCCCCACCCCGGGACCTCCTCCAAACAAGGGGGTCCCCAAACCCGACCCCCCACCACCCCCGGGACCCCCTCCAAACGAGGGGTCCCCGTGTGATGGGAAGCGGAGCCCCGGCGGTGTCCCCTGAGTTCACAACCATGGGAACTCCATGGGGACAGCACCGGCGGCTCCAGCGGGGCCGGGGGCGCCGGACTCCGGCCCTCTGGGCTTTATTATTGTCCGGCACCCCCAGCCCCGCGGCTGAGGGGAAAGAAGGAATGGAGAGAACGGGAAGAGAGGAGCGATAGCAGGGAGGAAGGAAAGCGAAAGGGGAAGGGAAAGGCCGGCAGGGGAGCAGAGGGACAGTAGACAGAGAAGGGAGAGAGGGGGAATAGAAGGGGGCAGCGGGATAGGGACAGGACAGGACAGAGGAGAGCGGGGAGTCAGGTTTAGGGGGAGAGGAGGGGAGGGTCTGGGGGACAAAGAAGAAGAATACGGGAGGAGAAGGAAGAGTAGAGGACGGGACAGGAGGGGAGGCCGAAAGGGGAGGAGAAGGAAAGGGGGGAAGAGAGAGAAGGGGAATACAGGGAGGAGAAGGAAGGGTAGAAGGGGGCACAGTAGGGGAGGCCGAAAGAGGCGGGAAAGGAGTCGGCTTTGAGGAGGAGACAAAAGGGGGGACAGAGAAAAGCAGAGAAAGAAGGGGAATACAAGCAGGAGAAAGGAAAGGTAGAGGGGGGAAAAGGAGGGGAGAAGAAGCGGCGGAGCGGGGACAGGAGCCACCCGTCCGCAGCGTGCTCAGAGTGAGCAAATGGCGGCCAAGGCGATTTCCGGGTCTTTAATAACCTCGGCCCCGCCCCGCGCAGCCGCCCTGGGATCCTGCACACCTGAGCCGGTGCCGGGACCCGCCCCTGAAGCTCCGCCCCCGGCCCCGCCTCACGGAGTCCAGGGCCCGCCCCCGGCCCCGCCTCACGGAGCCCCGGGCCCGCCCCCGGCCCCGCCTCACGGAGTCCCGGCCCCGCCCACGGCCCCGGCCCGCCCCCGCCCCGCCTCACGGAGCCCCGGGCCCGCCCCCGGCCCCGCCTCACGGAGCCCCGGGCCCGCCCCCGGCCCCGCCTCACGGAGCCCGGGCCACGCCCCCGGCCCCGCCTGACGGAGTCCCGGGCCCGCCCCCGGCCCGCCCCGCCGTGCCCGGGATGGGAGCGGGGCGATCGCTCGCGGCTCCGCCCATGTCCCATAGACAGGCCCCGCCCGTGTCCCTCAGACCCCCGCCCGTGTCCCTCAGACCGGTCCCGCCCGTGTTCCCCGGGCCGGCTCCGCCCGTGTCCCCCAGACCGGTCCCGCCCGTGTCCCCCAGGCCGGCCCCGCTCGTGTCCCTCAGACCGGTCCCGCCCGTGTCCCTCAGACCGGCCCCGCCCGTGTCCCCCAGGCCGGCCCCGCCCGTGTCCCTCAGACCGGCCCCGCCCGTGTCCCCCGGACCGGCCCCGCCCGTGTCCCTCAGACCGGCCCCGCCCGTCGCACCGCGCCGAACCGGGGCTGCTCCCGGTGCCGGGCGGAACCCGGAGCGCTGAGGCGGGCCCGGGGATGGGACCGGGGTTCTGGCTCGGCTCCTGTCGGTGTCGCCTGTCGGGGGGTCCCGCGGCGGGCGCGGTGTGGGGCGGGAATCGGCACCGGGATGGCCGCGGGCGGCGGGAGCTCCAGAACGGAGAGGCTCCACACGGACGGAACCGGCCGGGCCGGGGGGAGCCCCGGGCCGGCCCCAGGACCCCCCGGACCCCGCCGCTCCCAGCGGTGCCACCGAATTATTTTTCCCAGTGTAGGCCGAGAATTCTTTATGTGAAAACTCAAAACTCAAGGATGCGGCGTCTGAGGGGAGAGGAGAGATTCTGGTATAAATTCAAAACGCAATGTGCAAACTAAATCTATGGAGCAGCCCCTTTCCTCTCCCAGACTGGTTTCTGTGGGCTCGTCTGTGATTCCAACTGCTCCGATGGGATTTTCAGCCTGTGGGGCTGTAATGACTTGCCCGGTGCTAAGCACGACAGGAAATAATGGGAAAACATCTCTGGATCAGGCAGTGGAGCCTCTCAGTAAGCGTGTCCCCAAAGTCTGGCAGCATCTCCGGGGGGAATTTGAGGGCTCCCAGCACAGGCCCCCGGCACAGGGCCCCTTGCTTCCCCAAGTTCCCTTTAATCAGGATGATTGTTTGGGGGAGGAGCACCCAAAGCCAGCGGAACTGGCCTTAACCACTTTCTGTGGGACCTCTCCTCTCTTCCTCACCAAATTCCCACTGTCAAAAGCCATCCCCTCAGTCTCTCCAAGGAATTGGGGCTGGCATTTCCCAATCCAGCAGGGCAGAAATGCTGTTGTCCTTATTGTATATCCTAATTGCAGTAATTGCTTAAGAAATAATTGAAAGGAATTAAAGGAATGAAGAGAAATCAAATAAGAGCTGCCAGCTCCAACTAAGGGATGCTCAAACCCCTTATCAATAATTTGCTTTAATTAACCAACTCAAAGTAATTAACACCACATTGATACAGTATGACTCTTTTTAATGGAGTTACAGATAAATATTGCAGAATGTAAAAACCTTTATAAACCCAGGAACTCTTTTAAGAGATAGACAGTGTACAGCTGCAGAGAGTCCCGGGATTCAGGAGCAAAACCGCAAAGTTTTCACTCTTTAGCATCTTCCACGGTGTGGTCACTGACAGCAAACGTGGCTTCGGCCTCGGGAAGGCACGGGGAGTCAGGGATTTCACGGATCCTGGTGTCACCTCAGCCTTTCAGCAGGCACAGCCTGCAGGGAGAGGGAACAAAACGGGTCAGAATGGACAGCCTAATTCCAGAAAATCATCACCATTCACAAAGCGTGAGGCAGAGCTGTGAGAACTTCCCCAAAGGTTCCTTTCCCTGCGGGCTGAGGGCTCCAAGCTAAAGGCACAGCCTGGACCTGCCATGGACAGCCCACGGGAACCCCAGAAGGAAAAGCTACTGGGCCAATTCCATCAGACATTCCAAACTCAGGCTCCTCACCTGCTGGGGGAAGCACATCTTCCCTCCTGTGGGTTTTTTGGGATCTGCAGTGAACTGCAGGGGGAAAAAACCAAACCCAAGTATCTCCCACGACTGGAACGGAAAAGTGAGGGAAAAGGACGGAGGGGCAACTCCTGGTGTGAGTAACTGGGATCCAACCCCTCCAATGCAAGGGAAGCAGAGGCTGAGTGACAAAGCCCTTGGGCCCGGTTTGCTGGGAGTCACAGGAAAGCTGCTGGGTTTATTTTGGCAGTGAAGCCGAGCTGGTCATCGCCTCGTCGGCCGGGTACGGCAGCGGCATCCGCAGGGACCTGGGCAGTGCGTCTGCCTGGCAGGGGCTCCCCGCTTCCCGGGAATCTCTGTGCCACAGGGCACTGGCACTGGCCATTGAAACAGCTCCTACCTGGCCTTTCACAAGGCAAGATGGGTTTTCCATACAGCAAATGTTTTTTGAATTAAGGAGATAACACTACACTCAACTGGAGAAGAAAAAAGTGAGATCAGTTACATTTTCCTAAGCCAGGCAAAAAAACCCAAAAAAACAAAAAAACAAAACAAAACAAAAAAAACCAAACAAACAAAAAAAAAACACAAAAAAACCCACCCACCAACAATAATAACAATGAAAAAAGCCCAACATATTAAGCATATTTCAAGAGAGTTTAAATCAGATTGAGGTGACTTGGAAAGCTTGAAAAGCTGCAATGCTGCAAAAATCTAATGCTGCAAAAAAAGCCTTTTCTTACATCACATTTTAGCCCTGAACTTGCAAAAAGCCCCTGCAAACTAACAATTCACCACGTATAGTTATTGAGCCATTCCTGTTTTTGAGCACGAGTCAAGCTAAAGCTATGGAGACAAGGAAAACTCAGCGCTGTTCCTTTGGCAATGACAGAACCACAGGGAGGTTTTCATTAGCTTAGGAAAACGCCCAGCATTTTCAGTAGATACTGAATAGCAGGGAAGTCAGGAGATCAATGTTTTGCTTCCAGAGACAAGAACTGAAATAAGTATTGACATTAAACCAGCAGTCTACAGATTGTCTGATCAGAAGCGTTTATTAAGAAAAACCCCTGGGGTTTCCTCTTCAGGGACACAAGAGGAACTCCTTGGCTGGGACACAGCCTCGGTCAGCACTGCTCCCCCACCACACAGGCCACCCACGGCTTCCAGCCCCTCACAGTCCTTGCAAAGCTCCCAGGGATCCCAGAGGATCGCAGGGCCAGCCTTCACCTCTGCCCTTCTCCTGCAGCTCAGCGGGTTTCCTGTCAGACCTGCCTTTGCAGCGCAGCCACACGCGACTCCGCGGTGCTCAGCCTTGTCTCCAGAGCCTTGATCAGCATGTCCACCTGCAAAATGACCAGGTGCTGGGTCACACACACACAAAGAGCACGTGTGGATGTCAGAAAGGGCTCAAGTCTCATCTCACATCACCAGTTCCTTTCATTTGACTCTTTCCCTGCTCATTTCATCCTGTGAAAGCTCACCCAACTCTAACACTCCCTGTCCACTTCTTCCAGCCCTGGTGTCAGAGCCACACACTCAGCTTCTGCTGGACAACCTTCAGTTTCCAACTTCCTTAACACTATTTGCTCCCAGCTCTTCCTACCTGCAGTCACCAGATTTTAGTAGAGCAAAACATCACCTGGATTGATGATGTTGTAATTCAATACAAAGCTACAGCAAAAGCATTAAGTCCATTTGTGCAAAAGGCAGAAGAAACGTGACTAAAAGTGAAGTGAAGATCTGGAGAGGTGAATCAGAACTAACTAGAAACAACGTATCATAATAATGAGACATAAATAGGAACCTAATGCTGTGCCTGATAGACAGAAAATGCTAATTACCATGAAAATGGAAGGAAAGTTACTGAAAATCTTGCATAACACAAGGTACCAATGACATGAAGCAGACCAGTACACGCCACAATGCACTGAATTACTCTGGGTGAAATAAGCTGTTCTGCAGAAACTACTGAAGCACATTAAGGTTTCACAGAGGTGAATTAAACAAATTATTAATTATAAGGTTAAATCTCACCCTTTCCAGCACCTCTTCCAAGACAGCTTGACTTTCCAGAGTAAGTGGTTCCTCATGGATGACAGCTTGCTTTCCTGGGGTGCCTAGAGTATAGCTGAGATGCCACAGCTCAGATCATGCACAGATTCCCACCCTGAAGCAAAAATCCAAACACAGCACTCCTCCAGACCCCTGAGAGATAGCCATGGATCCTGGGGCTGCAGTGAAAAATTGCACAGACACCGAGAACAGCGCAGGGCTGCCTGGGAGAAGCAGCATTACTCTCCAAGAAAAGTGCCATTCTGCAGCCAGGTCAGTGCTTTAGGGAATTCTACTGCCAAAAAATAAGGTATCATAGCTGTGGAATTAAGAAAAAACCAAAAGCACTGTCCAGAGCAAGAGGGTGAACATCCACAGCAATACAGCAAAATGAATGGGAACTTCAGAAAAAAACAGAGACATTAAAACCAGTTCAGGTGAACACTGTCCATCAGAACAAAGCTTGCAGAAAAGAACTCTGGCATAAAGCCTCGATTCACTACATAGTTATTGAACAATACCTTAGGACCACTTTTAAGTGCTGTAAACCGACTAAACCCAAGCACACTTTCATTTTCTAGACAGATTTTAAATGGCTGAGTGAGAGCCTCAAGCACATACTCAGCTGTCAGATTTGCCTTTGCCCCCTTAGAGACAGAGCAGATGTGGCCAGCACAGGTCAGACCTGCCCCAAGTTCTGCCTGAGCCCCTCTGGCCACGCTGCCTGCTGGTAATGCTGACCCCAAAGGGGCTCCAGACAGGCCTGTCTGGTGCTTGGTTTGTGTACTCTTCTGAGAAAACGAGAAGGAACCCTCCCGTGCCCCGGACCTGGGGGTACTTTCTTGGCAGGAATGCAATTTCTCATACAAAAGGCAGACCTGGCTGGTTTGGGTTTGTTTATTTTTCTAGAATTTGCCTTACACGGTGATGTTCCTCAGAACTGAGCACTATGATGCCAACAGCAGCAATACAGAAAACCACTCTGGGGCAGAGCAGCAGAAAAAGCCACCTCCAGACTTCCCAGAGATAGAACAGGAGAACCCTCAGTGCAATCCTGGTGAGCGAAGTGGAGCTGGCACACAAACATTCTGTATTTACCTTTCAACAGAGTCAATAGTGAAACAGAACAAATCTCTCTTGTAGTCGAGGCTCCTCGAGGTGCACCTGTAGATGCTGCCGAGTGTCTTTGAGCAGCCAGAGCAGAATAAGGTTTCTACTAAGCTGTAAGTGAGAAATAACATTGAATCAGAAAAAAATAAAAGGAAGCACCTTGTCCCATCCCTTTGCTTAAAAAAAAAATCATTCATTATAATTTTTTTAAACATTCATTCTTGCTTTACACAGTGTAAATTATGGGCACTCATCTTTCAGCCTGAATTTGCAGCAGCTCCTCAGGCTGACTGAACTCAGCAAGACCAGATCAAAATCACTAAAGATCAGAATCACTAAAGATCAGAATCACTACATTGTGGAAGGGACCTTAAAGCTCATCCAGCACCATCCCTGCCATGGCCACCTCCCGCTGTCCCGGGCTGCTCCAAGCCTGGCCTTGGGCACTGCCAGGGATCCAGGGGCAGCCACAGCTGTGCCAGGGCCTCAGCACCCTCCCAGGGAAAAACCTCTTCCTGATACTTAATCTAAACCTTCCTTCATCCTAAGGCCATTCCCCTTGTCCACCACTACATGTCCTTGTGAGAAATCCCTCTGCCTCAGGCCACAAAGTACACACCACACAAATCAGTGTTCCAGGGCCACAGCAGCCCTCCGGGCCCTCCACCGGGCCTGTCCCCAGCGTCTTCCCCGGGAACCCCCGACCTCCCCGGGGCTGTGCCCAGCCACGGCCGGCCCTCCCCATCCGCACTCGCCGGGCAGGTTGGAGATCTTCCGCTCCGGCTCCACGGCGACGCTGGCGGCCGCACCTGCAGCGGCAGGGAAGGAGGGAGGCATGGCGGCCGTGAGGGGAGGCGCGGGGCGGGGGGCGGCACTCACTGCGCAGCAGGATGCAGCCGCTCTCCTCGTCGTTGGACACCCAGCTGGACGTGTCGCCCACGGGCCGCCGGCAGCCGGCGCACAGGAACACCATGGGCATGGGCGCCTCGTCCGCCCGCTCCCGCTCCGCCCGGCCGGCGCCCGGCTCCAGCAGCGACAGCGACTGCTCCAGCGCCGGCCACAGCGACAGCGGGTCCTGCTCGCCCGCCGAGGCACCGGCCCTCAACATCGCCTTCGAATCGCCCGCCGAGGAAGCGGCAGTGACTCCGGACATGGCCCCGCAACCGCTCCCGGGGCCGGCCCCGGAACCGCTCCCGGAGCCGCCGCAGCACCGAGGCTGCCCCGGAACCGCTCCCGGAGCCCCCTCAGCACCGCCCGTGCGCGTTTAGACCTCGTGAGGTCATGGAACCAGAGCAAAGGATGTGGGTATTCCGGTACATGAAGCGTTTTATCGAGTCACTGCTAAGTCAGAGAACTTCCCGAGCTGGAAGGGCCCCACAGGGACCATCCAGTCCCGTCCCTGTTCCTGCCCAGACACCCCAACAACCCCACCCTGAGTACCCCTGGAGCGCTGTCCAGCGGCTCTGGAGCTCTGTGGGGCCGTGCCCATTCCCTGAGGAGCCTGGGCAGTGACCAGCACCCTCTGCCGGTGAACCTTTCTCTAAAATGCAGCCTAAACCCCTCCAGACCCAGCTGCAGCCGTTCCCTGGGTGCTGTCCCTGGTCACGGGGAGCAGAGCCCGGAGCTGCCCCGCGGGAGGAGCCTCAGCCCCGGTGAGCTCTGACCTCGGCCCCCTCCAGGCTGAACAGGCCCTCGGCCACTCCTGGTGTGGCCCCTGCAGAGCCAGCCCTTTCCATCAGACACATTCGGGAATGTTTTCCAGCCCCGCCGTGCTCAGGAGCTCCCAGGACAGAGCACTGCTCTGAGGGAAGGGCCTGTGATCCAGCTGGCACTTGGCCACACTGTCCCTCGGTTACAGGGCGCCCGCCTCCGTTGAAAACATCCCGAGGAATAATAACACGAGTTACTGTCTCACGGATGTTTCCAGTCCCCAGGCAGTCCTTGAGCCGCGGGACCCGAGCGATTGGCGCAGGCACGGGTTGTGCAATTCCCTTTCTGAGGGCAGTGCAGCACGATGAGGCAAAGCAGTGGGTCGGAGTTCTGGGCTGGCTGAAAAGGCACCACTGACATGGCCAACAGGACAAACTCCTCCGAGTACTTCTGGTCTTACGAATATTACTGGGATTACATAGATCCAATTCCAGTAGATGGAAGCAAGCTGAAGGTTAATAAGTGTAAGTATTGTGGAGTGGTAGGTGCTAATCTAGCACAGGGAAAATGTTGCTTGTCTCACTGACCTGGTTTTGTTTCCTTGCAGTAGAGTCCATGCCAGTGCCTGCTTTGTGTGAATGGGTGTTTGCCTTCAGGCTGGATAATTACTAACAAACACTCTGGGCTTTATCTTACAGTATCTGAAGCTATAAGACCGCTGACACTGATTCTTGTTTACAAGGACAGATTTTTCTTTTTTTTAGTCATTTGCTGAGGGGAAATGGGATTACTTGAGAATCTGTAGTGTGGGATGCTAGTTACCTGTGTGCTACTGCCACCAAAGTTCGCTGAAGGAGCAGAGGTTTTCATAAAAACACTGTGTTTTCATCTTGGGACAAGGCTGACATTGCAACTGGTAAGCATTCAGACTTTTAGTAAAGGAAATGTACATTTCCACTAGCCAGGAACACTAAGCTGCAAACATATTCTTTGACCTTCCCTCCCATCCCTGAGGATGGCTGAAACTGTTCAGATGTGGATTCAGAAACTCATTTTTTCCCCCAAGGTTATTACAGTGCAATTATTATATATAAAAGTACCAGTCAAGCAATGAATATACTTTGCCTGTCCTTGCACAATATTTACATTCCTATACCTCGAGAAGCTGCTGCTAGGATTATTTGCTTTATGTGCTCTCAGTTTTGCCTGCTAGGTTTTTTTTTTTTAATTATTTTAATGTGAAACAGAGACCTGAATCTCTGCACTTCTTTTCCTCTGTTACGTGGCTGGTCCCTGAAACTTGTCGAGACTGAATTTGTCTCATTAAAATTCATCTAAACCCAGATAAAAAGCCATGGTCCCGCTTTCTATTTGTAGTGTTCTGCATCTCTCTCAATTTTGTACGAAAATAATGAAAAATCTTAATTGGCCCCTGACCTAATAGGCTATTTAAAAGCATGCACACACACATGCACAAAAGGTGATGGTAAAACTTAGCAATAGGAAAGCTTTTTATAGATTGGTAAAGTATGAAAATGCATTATTCCAGTTTAAAAACAAACAAAAACCCCACAAACAAACAACCCAAACAAAAGCAAGCAAGCAAACAAACAAAACACAGCTAACTGCAGAATTTAAGCCCAGGAAATTTTGGTTCAAGCTCCACCGGAGCCCTGGAGCCAATTTATTTAGCTTCAGCGAATTCCATTCAATCTATTAAAATTGTTTTTAAAAGATGAAGCCAAAATAGCTCTGAGAGGGAATTCTATAAATCCAAACTCTTAATTTCTGTCCCAGGGGTGTGGAACACTTCAAAGCTTTGGGCTTCTCAAGATGTCCCTGGGCAAGGGAAGAATAAAATAGGCTGCCCCTCCCCACTGATATTTCTCAGCCCAAACTCAGGTTTCTGGTAAGGGTAGAGCTGGGCCAGCTCTAGTTTTGGGTTTAAAAGGAGCTGGGCTAATTCCCTTAATCTCTTTGTGGCTTTGATGCCAACACATCCTGAACGTTTTCACAAAGAAACGCTCAATCAAACGTACCGGACCTGTTCCGGAGAACACGACGTTTGCTGTACTTTCAGAGGGAAGATTTATTTTAGCTCTGTCAATATTTGTCCCTGGAGCCAGTGACCCTTCTTTTTCCACCTCATGTGCTGTGAATCCAGGGCAGGACACTCAGACTTCCCAAGGCCACCAGGAAGTGGCCCCAGGAAGGAGCGTTTGTGGAACAGTGGCCAAAGGTGCCGTGGGGATGGGAGCGGATTCTCAGCGAGCCCAAGGCTCAGGCAATCAAACTGGCACAGCACTGGAGCCTGCAGGAAAGAGGAGCTCCCTCTGCTCCCCCAGCCACCTCACCCTCCCACTGTGGCACACCTGGGCACTGGCAATCTGTTCCTCAGATAAACCGTGTGCTCCTGGCAGAGCAGGCAGCTGGGCACCAGAACACTCCAGAGGCTTTTCCCTCCCTCATCCCCACTGTTGGAGGCTCCCAAGACCTTTAACAAATTGGCACTTAGACCTCTCTCTCTGAAAGGAGAAATGAGTCAGAGGACATACCTGTAGTAGGGAGGGCAAATCACCTTGCTGTGTTTTTTCTGCTGTGCAGAATGACAGAACCCCTCTGCTGTGCCCACAGACTCCATCGTCATCGCCTTCTGGGTCGGCCTCGCCGCCTTCGTGACGTTCCTTTTCCTTGTTCTGCTGTGCATGTCCTGCTCTGGATCTACACCAGCCAAGTGAGTACAGCCAGAGATACAGCAAGAATAATCAGAGATAAAGCAAGTGGATACCAGTGTGAAAAATAACCTGTGGGAAACACTCGCTGCCTCGAGTGACGCAGCCGTGACACAGAACGTTTATAACTGCACAGAGGGGAAACTTCTCCTGTCAGTATTTGGCTGCAGGGTCTCTTGACCCACTGCTCCTCCTAAGGCATTTGCCCACTGCTCCTCCTTTTCTGATCAGGAAAATTCAGCTCAGCAGGCTGGGCAGAGATTCAGGATTAGGTCACAAGCAAGCAGAGGGAAACAGCGGTCAGAAGGAGCACTAATATTCCCATTTATTGGCACCCTAGGGCCTCTGGCATGCTCACAAAAGGTAACAGAAACAATGTAAAAAAAGGCAGTTTACCCAAATAAACCACAAAGCAGGAGGCAGACTAACAACACAACAGATGTGGAAATGGACATTAAATTGCAGGGTAACAGAGGCATGTTAGCAAAAACTTACTGTTCCTAAAAAACTGGCAGAAGTTTGTGTACATGAAAATCTCAGAGTGTTTGCAAGACTAAAACAAAGTATTGATTTTTAAAGTTTTTTTCACTTTTTCATCATGTTACTGAGCAAAATACTTGGCTCAAAAATACACATATTTATCCCTCATGTATTCAATTTTGGCCATCAAAGGAGCCATCGTGAACAAGGCAAGTCTAGAAATGTTTTCTGGAGTGCCCAGAAATCATTAATGAAAATCAGCATTCAGTGAGGTTTGTTTAGGCTTTGAAACCATCCTATATTATCATTTTCCTAAGCTTGAAACATACTGTGAGAAAACAGTTTTAGGACTGAAGAAACTACCAAACCCAGTCACACACAAAACTCGCCCTTTTTGGTCAAGTTCTGTTTGTTTTCTCAGCCCCACTTCAATTCCACTCGCCCCAGTTCCAGCACCAGAACCCAGCGTGGTGCTGGAGAGAAGCCACCAGTGTAAACCTGCAGCCCCTGCCCTGCCGCCCGCTCTGCTGTGTCACCCAGCCCGGCCCTTGGCATGACAATGGCCCGGTGTCTGTGAGGAACCTCCCGTCCCTTTCCTGCTGATAATCCCGATGGACCCACCCAGCAAACGCCCGCTCACGTCACCGGCCAAGGCTGGAGAGCTTTCACCTTCATCCCTTCTGTGCTCATCCATCTCTGCCAGCCCAGGGACACTGGGCCCCTGTGCTCTCCCAGATCACCCATGTCCTGCTGAGAGGAGGCAGCTGCTCTGGGCACCCTGTGCCAGGGAACAATTCCTCATTCCCAAGATCCCATCCATCCCTGCCCACTAGCACTGGGAGCCATTGTCCCTCCATGCCTTGTCCCCAGTCCCTCCCCAGCTGTCCTGGAGCCCCTTCAGGCCCTGCAGGGGCTCTGAGCTCTCCCTGGAGCCTTCTCCTCTCCAGGTGAGCACCCCCAGCTCTGCCAGCCTGGCTCCAGCCCTGCAGCAGCTCCGGGGCCTCCTCTGGGCTTGTTCCAACAGCTCCACAGATTTCTTGTGCTGGACCCCAGGGCTGGGGCAGCTCTGCAGGTGGGGTCTCCCCTGAGCGGGGGAGAGGGGCAGAATCCCCCTCACCTCCTTTGATGCAGGGTAGGTGCAATTTTGGCTGTGCATGCCATCCCTCTCCTCCCCCGGGGGTAACACCAAGGGTGAACTCCCTTGGCAAGGGCTCAGCGCCCTCCAGAGCAGAGTCCTGGTTCTTACCTGCACATCTGCACAGAAACAAGGCAGAGACTGACACGTGTCTCCCCAAAGGCCTGTCCCACAGCTGAATCCTGACACATGGAGAGCTCCTGGACTGGAATCCATGATCCAGCACACACTTCCCTGCAGTTCCCGATGATGCGGTGCCAGTTTCGGTGGGAGGGTTTGGGAGAGCGGGAAGGCTGATGCCTGTACAAGCCCTGCAGGGAGGGATCCATGTCCCAGGCCCTTTTGTCAGCACTGCACCACCCCACAGAAATAAGAGAAAAGGGACCACAGATTCCAAACCCATCTGCCTGCCAAGGCAGCTGATGATCACTCTGCTGGGATGCAGAGCATTAACCTTTGCCTCAATTATGTGTATTAACATCCAGCATGGAAGGCTTTTTCAGGTGTATCTTAGCTTTAGTTCTGTGATTCTGCTGGGCCGAGGTCAGTTCTCCCGCTGATTTTAAGATACGGATAGCTAGCTGGTGGTATTTGGCTGCTGGATAGACAGGAAAGAAAACATCCTGTTTTGGTAAGAATTTTTTTTTTGGTCTTCCTTCTGGCAAACAAGGAGGAATCATGTCTTGAATACACCTGCAGCATAGCAAAGAAAATTCCAACCCTGCCTCCAGGGCTCGGCCTGCTGCTGAGACTTTGGGGCTTGTTTCTGCTTTTTGAATTACTCAGCTCGGTTCGGCTGAGCTCGGCTCCGTTCGGCTGAGCTCGGCTCGGTTCGGTTGAACTCGGAGCCGCTATCTCCTTTCGGCTGAGCTCGGCTCGGTTCGGTTGAACTCGGAGCCGAACTCTCTGTTCGGCTGAGCTCGGCTCGGTTCGGCTGAACTCGGAGCCGCTCTGTGCGTTCGGCTGAGCTCGGCTCCCTGAGGGCGGGAAAGCGGCGCCGCCTCACGGTAAACACACAAACCTCCGTGCTCTCCTGCTGTCCAGTCCCGCGGTCGGCCCGGCCGTCGCGCTGTCAGGAAAATTAATCCACAAACACCGTAGGTTTATGTCCAAAAGGAGACACTGGAGTCCTGTAACTTTATTTGAATATAAGGAGAGGCCATGGGCATTTCCCATGGGGTGTCTCAAGTTGCTGGAGGACGCAGCTTCCTTTTATCCTAATTTCTCGGACGCATTTCCCTCTGTCTTCCCCATCCGCTGAGGTACTTGAGAGGTACAAACTTCCCCAAGTCGCCTGATACAGACCGCCTTCTGATGTGCATCCCCCTTCTTCTTCTTCTTTGTGTCTGTGTTCTTTTTCTTCAAGCCCAGGAATTCAGCACGGCCTTGGGTGAGCAGCAGTCTCTGTCAATGAGTGGAATTCCTCTGGAATTTACGGTTCCGGTCATTCTTTCACCTGTCAGTGTCTGGGTTTGCCTACCAGCAGCCCCTCAGTTTGTTTGTAAAGACAGCACCTCCTTCTCATTCCTTCCAGCACGGCCACGAACGGCAACGCGGGCTCGGGCAGGAGCTCATTAGGCAGTGACTGCGCTCGCGCTAATTAACGGGCACGAGAGCACCCAGGGCGGATCCCGGCGCAAGGACCGAGCGCTTGCCAGCGGAATGTGTTGGAATCACTGTGCGATCCCAGCGGTTTGAAGTTTGGGAATGCTGCGGGACGTGCTCAAGGCGTCAATAATGCTTTTTTAAAGAAAGCCACCAAGGAGCGGTGGAAGAAAACAATAAATAATATTGCCTATTTTCTCTCTGTGTCTTTGCCTTTTGTGATGTTGGCCGGCTCCACGGGGGCAAATTACCTCAGGAGGAGCTTTTGCTGCTGCTCTTGCTCGTGTGTTGGAATACAGCAGCGTCCTTGTTACTTTACACATCGGGAACTAAAAATGCAGCAGAATTTCAGTTCGGCTGGGTTCGGCCGAATTCGGTTAGGGGCGGTTCGGCGCGCCTCGGCTCGCTTCGGCCGAACTCGGAGCCGCTCTGTGTGTTCGGCGCGCCTCGGCTCGCTTCGGAGACACTCGGAGCCGATCGGTGTGTTCGGCGGAGCTCGGCTCGCTTCGGACACACTCGGAGCCGCTCGGTGTGTTCGGCTGAGCTCGGCTCGCTTCGGCCGAACTCGGAGCCGCTCTGTGTGTTCGGCGGAGCTCGGAGACACGCGCTCGGTGTGTTCGGCGCAGCTCGGCTCGCTTCGGAGACACTCGGAGCCGCTCGGTGTGCTCGGCGCGCACACTCGCCGCTCGGGGTGTGCGGCGCAGCTCGGTTCGGCTCCCTGAGGGCGGGCAAGCGGCGCCGCCTCACGTTCAACTCGCCCAGCTCGGGGCTCTCCTGCTGCCGCGTCCCGCGGGCGGCCCGCCCATCGCACGGACACGACCGGGAGCGCGGGGTGCCACAGGAGGTCATTAGGCTGGGACTGCACTCGCGCTAATTAGCGCGCACGACAGCAGCAGGCTCGGTTCGGCTGAGCTCGGCTCTGTTCGGCTCACAGCTTTCCTGATGGCAGCCCCTCGGAATTCTACGTGACACAAACTGCAGCCTCTAAAAGGCTTGCGGGTTTGTAAAGAAATGTCATTTTAACAAAGCTCTCGGGACAGAGCTGAGGGCTCCTTTAGGATAAGAATATTTACACGTACAAGCAATTCCCTCATGTGCATCTCGATTTTATGTAACCCCCCCAAATTCCATCCATATCACGAGCAATGTGCAGTTCCGGTTTGTCCCCGTACACAGTTTGTACAAAGGAGCTGGGCACAGCACACAGCTGTGATTCAATGGAATAAACCCTGGTTTGCAATTCAAAGGTTCTCACTGTGGCACTGCGTGTTTGCAGGTCTGGCCTGGCACCCTCAACCGCCCTCACAGCCACGCTGAGGAGCAACGGATCGGATTTCCCTGAGAGTTCCCAATAAAACTCACGAAGCATCCCTGAGCAGAAAATCCTTTGGGGTTTAGCTCCATCTCACCTGCTCCAGGCAGAGGGAAGATGGGTTTGTGTCGCACATCGCAGCAGCAGCCATGGATCAGGGGGGTTGTTCTGTTGGTTTTGTTTTTAATTTTAAAAAAGGGCAATAAAAATAAACCACATCTGATATAAATGTCTTTAAAAGCCATTCAAGCTCTTTAAACCCCAGAAGAGCGTCCCGATTCCCGAGTCCAGTCTGCCTCTGTCTCCTCGTTCTCCGCACTCGCAGCCCATTGCAGGAAGCTCTGCAGCCTTTCATTCCTGTCCTGTATTAGAGAGAGGATGGATACCAGGGGCACACAGCTGCACAAACAGTCTGTCTGCTTCTTCAAAAAGAGAAAAATCCCTGTAATAAAAATTACACAAGTAGTACTGTCTCTCAAACTGCTCAAGAAAAGGGAGACTGCAGCTTTAATGTCCCTCTGAGAGATGCTGAATAAAATCTTCCCCGAGTTTGCACACAGTAATAAAATACTGCTTTTTGTGCCCAAACGAGGTAGGTCTGGATGAGAACAGCTCAGGAGGCTTGCAGGGCTCACGGGGATGAGGACGGGGCACAGAAGAACGTTGAAGATGAATGTCAGTCCCCTGAAGTATTGCCCTGATGCAGCCAAATTTTTTTGCAAAGAGACATAAGAGTTTCTTCCCCTTGTTTCCGAGTGCCCAGGTCACCCTGTAATTGATAATCTGCACTAGTGCAGACCAGTCTGGCATGGGTGAGGAACAGATCCGGCTGCTGGGCTCCCAGCCACGTGTCCCCAATGTAAATGGAAGTCAGGAACACAGAAACAGCTGTGGAAGAAAGGGGAGAGAAAAATCAGAACAGACATTCCTCTATTTCCCCACAGCATTGCCAAGCCAAGCTGCTCGGTACCTCCAGGCCTGTGCTTTAAAAGAGTTCCCTGGCTCTGTTCCTAGCTGGAAAATCTGGAGTGGCTCTGCCCGTGCAAAGACACAAAGACACAAAGACACGCTCCCAACTCACAAGAAGGAGCAAACCAGTTTCCCGTTCAATAAAGCAGTTTGAGGTCTGACCTGTCAGACGCTCTCACTGACCAGCAGTAGGGATCAGCACCCAGGCCCACGTGGAGCTGGGTGTTTTTGCAGACTGTTTTCCCTCTTGGAATTACATTTCTTTTAAACCTTGTGTTCCATTTCAGTCCTTTACAGGGGAGTTTCCTGGAGGGAGCGGGGAACCCTCCCAGTGCGACCCCGCTCTGTGCTGCCCACCCCTGCCCCAGCCCGCCAGACACAGCTTCTGCTCCGGGCAGCCACGAGCCTGGCTGGATACGGGAGCTGATTCCATGGACTAAACAGCCGTGGCGTCTCCTCGTTTCTCCCAGCACCGCCCCCTAACGCGAGCGATAAGAACAGGACAAGTCACCTGTCTCGTCCGCATCCTCCTCCGCCGCCGCTGACGGGCACAGAGCTGTCACAAGGCCGTGGAGGGGGCCGGGCAGGCCCTGCTGCCCCATGAGCTGCAGCATGATGGAGCTGAGCGCCCCGAGCTGCCGGCAGAGCCCGCCCGAGGAGCTGCTGGCCTGGCAGAGCCGGGCGTAGAGCCGCAAGAGGCCGTTCCTCAGCGTCCCGTCCCCGAGCACCTCCCGCACGGCCCCCGGGTGCGGCAGGACGCGGCTCTGCAGCCACCGCAGCGCCGGGGACACGTCCCGCTCCCCGAGGGGGCTCTGCCCGGCCAGGGACCTCACCAGCAGCCTGGTGACAACGTGAATGGAGGCACCGGCGGCAGCCACCGCCTCGGCCCCCGCCTCGCCGGCTCGGAGGGCGTCCCCTCCCTGTGCGCGGGGCGGTGCTGCCAAACCGGGGTCCCAATGGGCAAGGATGGAATTCAGGTGCTCTCTGCATTTCCCCAGCTCAGACACTGCCACGTCTGCAGCGGGCGCATCTTCTCCCACCTCGCTCCTTTTCCGAGCGGGACGACACACGGGAGATGAGGCCTGAGGTTTGTTCTTGTCCCTGATGTTCTCTGTAAGAAAACAACCACCGCCGAAAAACAAACATCAGACACTCCAAAGGATTTTCCTGGTACAAAACTGTGCAAGGTGCTCTCCTGTGTTGATTCAGTGGTTACAATGGCAAGTGCCAGCCTCGTTCAGCAGCCTCACGGAGCCTGTGCTGTTCAAAGGGGCTCCAGGAGCTCCCAGGGACTCCAGGCTGCAGCCCTGGATCCAAACTGGATCGCCCAGCCTGGAGCAACACAACCCTCACATGCAGAAAGTTACAGGCATCACTCCAAAAACTCTCTTCAGGCCTTTCTGAGGAGTTTCAAGGGGTGAAAAAACTGTAGAAAAGCTAAAGCTTTTACAGAATCCCTTAAACCCCTGATGATACTTTCTCAACTGACACAGAACATTTAAACAAACCTACAGAAGCTTTAATGTGCACCAAAAGAGCAGCTGCTGCTGCAGGAAACCAGCGTTGTTTTAAGATCTCCCACTCCCAATTTCCTTGCACTTTTTGTTCACAGAGAGAACAAGAGAAGTCACACAAGTCCTGGCTTTTTTTCCTTTCTTCAAAATTGGTGGCAACGAGAGATGCCAACTATTACCTTTCTCTTGCTCTATTTATTTATTGTTTTTACTTACACATCGCTTCCAGATCCCCATCCACGCTCAGAATGATTCTCACCATTGAGCACAAAGCCTCCAGGCACTGCTTTTTCTCTCAAGATTCCATTAAAGAATACCCTTTTTCAAAGCCTGACTCAAAGCCTGATTTGCCACTAAGTTTCCTTTTAAAGCTCTTTCCCTTCATAAACTGTGTTTCTCCAAAGCTTTCAAATCGTGTCAAGGTTCAAAATCGCCCCAAGGAAGATCTGAAAAATGCCTTTCCACGTCCTTTCCCCCTCCCTCAAGGTCCATCAGTCTGACGGAAGGCACTGGCACTACTTCAGAGAAGTGTGCCTCACTTGAAGTGCTGCTCTGTAACAGCTCCAACAAAACGCACCTTCCTGAGGCATTTCAGCACTTACTGAGCAGTTCTTCGTGGTGGTACTTCTGGGCCAGGGCCTGCAGGTCCTGCTGCAGCTGCAGGTCTGTGCTGACAAGGCTCCACTTGTGCAGCAGCAGCAGCAGCTCCCCGGAGGAGAGGACGCTGGCGTTGACCGTGAATCGCCTCATGGCCCCGAACGCCTCCACGAGCCCAGCACGGTATTGCAGCACGGAGCTGAGGGTGCCAAACAGCTCTGTCAGCCCGGCCAGATCCACGTTAGTCCTGCCACAAGAGAACACAAGTGCCACGCGTGCTAATTCATCAGCACAGCTCCTAATCCCCGCTGGCAGAACGGCCGGGAGCTAAGGAAAAGGACTCGACAGCAACTGTGCAGCACATTTTACCTTATTCCCCTGTATTCAAACACCTGAATGCTCCTGTCACAGAAACCTCATCCAAATTCCTACTCAACACACACACTGAAGGTGAGAAAAGCCATCCATCTAATAGAGATACAGAAATCCTCCTGGCCTTAATGAAGTTCAAACTGGGCAGAGGATGAAATGCAAACCAACTAAAACAAAAACAAAACAAAGCACTCACCGAATATGTTTGATTAACGCGACCAAAACACTCAGAAATTCATTTACAAGCTGAATAGGAAGAAGTTTCCTGTTCTCCTGGGATTGATTCTTGTTTTGTCTCTTGTCTCCTAAATTTGTTAGCCACAGCGTGTGGACTAAGGAAATTATTTTATGGATCACCTTGTTCTCCAGAAACCTGAAAAACAAAACAAAACCAAATAAGAAAAAATGAAAACCACATTTGGAAGGCAGATCCTCACCAGCAGCTGGTCCATCACCTACAGGGGACCATATTCCAGTGCACTTCTGGTGCATTGCCTGAGCCTGTCAGGGCACTCTGTGCATGCAGAAGAGATGTCTCTGGGAGGGAGAGGCAAGGGGAGGAGGAATGTTCTAGACACCTCACATCCATTACTGCGCCACTTCCTGTGCAGCAGGTCCTGTGACAGGAGGGGAACTGAGGGTGCTTGAAATTTAGAAGGCAAAGACACCAGCACCAGGTGCCATTTTGCTTTTTTGGTTTTTCAGGGAAGTGATTTCCAAATCACGAAACCCCCCCACCATCGTCCCTCCTGCCACAGCCTGAAAGCATCCTGGTTCTGTTCTCAGAAACACAAGGGACACCTCAGAGTTCAGCAAGTTCTGCCAGCACAGCCCTCGGTGCCCCTGTCCCCCTGTCTGTCACCCCTGTCTGTCACCCTGTCTGTCCGTCCCCCTGTCCGTCCCCCCTGTCCCCCCTGTCCCCTGTCTGTCCCCCTGTCCCCCCCTGTCTGTCCCCCTGGTGCCCGTCTGTCCCCCTGTCCCGCTGTCCCCCCTGTCCCCCCTGTGCCCCTGTCTGTCCCCCTGTCTGTCCCCCCTGTCTGTCCCCCCTGTCCGTGCCCCTGTCTGTCCCCCTGTCCGTCCCCCTGTCTCTCCCCCTGTCCGTCTCCCTGTCCGTCCCCCGGCTCACCCCCAGCCCCATCCCCCTGCCCTGTGCACACACCACGGTGCCCATTCCCCCTGCATGCTCTGGTTACCTTCTCTCCACGCCGTGCAGGACCCACGGGAGCAGGCTGTGATCCTGCACCAGCTCATAGGCGGCTCTGGGGACACGGGCAGCGCTCTGCAGGATCTCCAGGATGCGACGCTGAAACAGAAAATGCAACTTGTTCTTTACAGTCAGGATCTAATTATCCAACTCCAATTAGCAACCTGGCTGCTACCTGATCAACTCAAGGTAAAATGAGCCCCACCTGCTCTCAGCTAGTCCAGGCAAGGAAGGACATTCTCCCTCCACAGCTGCACCCCACAGGTGCTGCCCTTACAGAAGTGTTCAGGCAGCAGGACGAGTTTCTCTTTTTGCCCAAGGGTTTGACACCCGAAACGCTCAGGGTGGAGGCTCCCAAAGCTCGGAGCTCCTGGCACGTGAGTTCCCCTCCTGCTGAAGCTGCTCAGGTAACAAATGTGCTGGCTGGGGAACAGAGACCCCAAAAAAGAAAGGGCCCCGAGTGCAGCAGCAAACCCAGGGCAGCACGTGAGGCTCCACGGTGGCAGGAACCTGTTCCAGTGTCAGGGCTGAGGATGGGACTGGCTTACACACTGCAATTATTGCCCCCTCCACACAGACACAAAACCAACCAGGAACAGATTTTCAAGAGGGCCAAGGCAGAGTCAGCTGTTCCTTTCTGGTTTGTACTCGGCATCTCTAAGCCACGCAAACCTCTGTGGTTTGGGGTTTTGGAACTTGCTTTTTAAATCCTTACCTGGGAGCCCTCGTCACACAAAGGACTGTTGAAGAAGGACAGAATGACCTGGAAAATCCTCTGGTAGTCATAAAGCTCATAGCAGTGTTTGTCCCGCAGCCCTTCCCCAAGGAACCTGAGGATCCACTCCCGCTCTGTTTTGTACTGGCAGCCACAAAGAGAAATACCAGCATCAGGCACCCAGACATTTCCAAAGCAAACCTGCTCCTAAGAGCACAAAACCCTGGTTCCCTCTGAGTGCCAGCTCAGGCAGCTTGTTCTGGGCTGCTCCTTTTCCATTCCCATCCAGTTTGATCACTGACACCCATCGGGAGCAGGGAACAGTCAGCCTGCAGCCCAACATGCAGTGGCAATGGAATTTCAGAAGCTGCTGTTCCTGAAGTACCTCAGTTGATCTCAGCGTTACTCATCTCAGCTCCAAGAGGAATTGCAGCTGGGGGGGCAGAATATTCTGTTTATTGTGCTCACAGAGCACACACAGCACAACTCATCGTGCGTTGGTATTTATAAAGCAGCCAAAACCCCACAGAAATAACATGTTTCATTGCAATATCAAACATAAGAAAGAGAATAAATAAATAATTAACTACCGATGGGAGAATTGAGATCTCATTGTATTTTTAGGCTGTTTGTAATACATCTCTGCAGAATTAATTACCGGATACCTAAAATGGGACTCTCACCTCAAAATCAAAGCTGTAGAAAAGCTGGAAAAAGCCTGGTACCTTCCTCAGGTCCAAGTACTGGTGTGACAGAAGGAATCTGTTTACCTTTACGTACATGTGCTCCTCTGTGGAGGGAAAAGCTGGTGAATAAAGCTGGCGCTGGAGGAGGACAAGGCTCCCAACGCACAGCCAGGGACCACAATCCATGGAAGCCGCAGCGCTCCAGGCTGGGAGAGCAGCCCAGACTGCACAGGGCCCTCGCTCTGAGGCTCCCTCGATGCTGCCCAGCCTCCCCTTCTCCTCCCCAGAGGCAAAGCTCGCTCAGGAGGGCAGGAGCCCGGGGCAGCTGAGGAGATCAGCACTCCCCAGGGCTCTGCTGCTCACCCCAGCAGGTTCAGTACCTGGCTTCAGGATCTGCTGGGCCACACGGGCAATGTAGAGGCACAGGGAGAAGGTGAGCCTCAGGTTGGGCTGCCTGATCCCGTTCTGCACGGCATCCAAGAGATACAGCAACTGCAAGAGCCCAGGGAGAGAGGCCTGAGGCACAGCCCCAGTGAGCACAGCAGAAGCACCGAGACACCAGCCAGCTTCTGGGACACTTCATGGGCCATACAGGCCAAATATCAATTCCAGCAGGACTGCCACTCCTGCATACAGAACTCCCAAGAATTCCTAACACGTGTTTCCCCTTTCTCTGTCCATGGCTATAGCAGGAGGAAGCCCAAAGCAGCAGAGGAGAAACAATGGGAGAGAGGATGGAAAGCTGCATTTGGCTGTCTCACACACGTGTGGGTGCGTGAGCAAGGCAGCATCGCTCCCACACACGTGTCCATGAGGTACCAGGTGTGCCCTGGCACCCTGGCACTGCTTACCTGGCTGTGCCCCCAGAGCGAGCCCACCCTGGCACTGCTTACCTGGCTGTGCCCCCAGAGCGAGCCCACCCTGGCACTGCTTACCTGGCTCTGCCCCCAAAGTGAGCCCACCCTGGCACTGCTTACCTGGCTGTGCCCCCAGAGCGAGCCCACCCTGGCACTGCTTACCTGGCTCTGCCCCCAAAGTGAGCCCACCCTGGCACTGCTTACCTGGCACTGCCCCCAGAGCGAGCCCACCCTGGCACTGCCCCCCAGAGCGAGCCCACCCTGGCACTGCTTACCTGGCTCTGCCCCCCAAAGCGGGCCCCGTCCAGGTGGCAGCGGAAGGAAGCCAGCACAAAATACGCAGCCGCTCTCATGCTGGGGTCGTAGCTGCTCAGGGCAGCCACGGTGAGACCCAGCGCATTGACTTCCACGAACTTGTGACAGGCCACCACACACTCTGAGGGGATGGGAGAGAAGCAGAGAGCGCCGGTGTCAGCGCTGGCACGGCCCGGGTGTGTCACAGCTTTAACCCTTCACAGCCCGACCATGAGCAAACGTTCCTGCCTCTGCCCCACAGACGGTGGCCTCAGGGCACGGAGGCTCCTCCAGCTCACAGAGGGCTCCAGCAATTCCCTCGGAGCAGGAATTCTTCACCTGAGCTGAATCGCAGGGGCTGCTCTCATTTACTGAGTCAGGGATGATCCTGCTCACCAGGCCACGCAAAGCTGGGGTAAATTCTGTACAGACATCTTCGTATCTCACTGTTTCAGGGAAGCTGAGTACAAAGAACAACGAGAGGGAAAATCCATCTCTCAGAGCATTACAGGGTGCCTGAGAGACCAGCACTAAAAGCTCCTGGAACAGAAAGGATGGGAGAATAACTCCTCAATAGCCCATAACCCACAGCAGGTGTCCCTGTGCAGGCACAAGTGACCCTGGTGGTCAGGCCTGCCCTGAGCCCAGTACTCAGCTGCACCCCGGAGCCCTTCCAGGTAAAGCAGAACCCAGCAATGACCAGGAACCAGCCCCAGAGGAAACATGCAGCACACCCTGCAATGGAGCATTGCGCTTTCGCAGCATTTTGCCCTCAGGATTTGGGGTTTCTCCTCTCAGGGCTCGTGTTCTGTGTGTTTGGGATGTGTTTGCTGCCATTTGCACTCACTGCTGGCCAGAAATGACTTGGTGTGAACCTTCCACCTCATCTGCAGGAATGGAGCACAACGGCACCGCAGGGGTGTTTCACCAGCTACAAATGTACCACAAGTTTAGCAGTAATATTCATATATTTTCTTGTCATTCCACTGTTCATTTCATTGTCATTCACACTGAAAGTCAAGAGGAAGTTTCTAGAAACAAATATTCCCATTTAAGAAGGAAGGGGCTGCAATCTTACTGCCAAGTACCTACATTTGGTGCACTGATTTCCTCCCCTATCACTGCCCACACAGGCTAGTGTGTGTGTGTAAATATGTATATATATGTACATGTGTGTATATAGGTATGTATGTATGTATAAAACTACATTTAAAAAAGCACAGATTATTTTGTCCCTGTACCAGCACCTGGGCTATTTCTCTCATCTTTTTCTCTACCACTAGAACTCAATTTCACGCCTGGCAGTTTCCTACTGCCAGCTCAAGCAGGGTCTCCATGTCCCCCCAGCCCTGCCATTTGTCCCAGGGCCACCACTCTGCTCTCCCTCAGGCTGCAGCTCTGGGGAGCTGCTGGTGTGCACTGACCATTCCCACTGGGCAGGGTGCCACAGGATGAAATCCAAGGTTCTCACTTCAGCAGGCCACAGGGAGATTTATTTGGAAAACTTGCCTTCACTGAAAACATGCAGTGGTAATATTTTCCATGCTGCTGCCCATGGACAATATGTTCAATAACAGACATAAAATAACAAGCTCTTACTAGAAAAGCACCCCAATTTAATTCTACGTCTGACATACAGCTTATTTAAAGGACCTTGAGAACCAGGATGGAAAAGCTTTCCATAGATGCTTATCAGAGCTAAAGATAGACAGACCTTGCCATCTGCCCAACCCCAGAGTTACTTTTCCTCAGCAAGCACTGAGCACTGTGCAAGAAGTCCATGTTTATGTATTCTGATGGCACTGTGCAGCCAGGACAAAGAGCAAATAAATAAAGAACTGGGAGTTCCAAGAGCAGCTGACGTGGTTTACAGGCACCATGGGACTGGGACTCATAAATCATTTGGGCCTTTTAAAAATGCCCCTCTTAGGACACAGACTCTCACTCTCACTGTGTGGAGAAGCTAAGAGGGCTATTTTCTCCTCTCCAGGTTCAGGTTCAGGACAGCCACTGTCTTTACAGCTCCACAGGAACATGATGTACAGCAATTGCCACATCAGCAGCCACTGAGTAGCTGCAGTGCTGCTGGGGCTGCCACAGACACCCCCAAATCCCTCCCGCCACGGGCTGAGTGATGCTGGCAGGGTGTCCCTTCTCCAGCCACCAGCCCTGGGTTCCAAAGACACCCGCTGTGCATGCTCTTCCTCCCTGTGCACCTCAAAGGCCCAGCAGGAACTGGATGGTCTAAGATCCCTCCAACTGCAAAATGCCAGATAGCTCTGGCACCTTTTCTCCTCAGTGACTAAAGACAGTTGTTTCCTGCTGCCAGGGTTACACAGAGCAGTACAAACCATGGCTAAGGACAGGCTGAGCACACCCAGACAGGGGCCTGGGTGAACAAAGGGCTGTGAGTGTGATTGCACTGACAGACACTACCAGCCTGCCAAGTGCTTCTACCATTACTGCTGTGGAAAGCCAAATCTAGCTGCAACTACACAGTGCTTAACCATGAGCAGCCCAGGGAGAGAGCTGCTTAGGAAATCCCTCGGGCTTCCTGGCTCCCTTTGACCTCTCTCCAGGGACAGTGTGTCCATGGAGCACAGCAGGGATGTGCACATGCAGAGCTGAGTCATGTCAGACACGAACCTTGCTGCCAGTTCAGAGCACCAGCCCACTTGTGAAACACACTGGCCCCATGCCCGTCTGTCTGGTGGAAAATGAGCTGGCTGAAGTTCCCCTGCTCTGTACAGGCCAGATCTCCAGCCAGCCCAGCCACAGCTGTCACAGTAATTTGTTTCTTCCCTCTAAAGTCAGGCACAAGTTCCTTGCAGTATTGGCTCTTGGATCAGGGCTAACAGTGCTGCAGGTGCAACCTGACACTAGATACTGAAGAGAAACACTCACTTTACCTGGTCTGGTCAGTTCACTGAAGAGCTGAAGTAGAAAACAAGGATCATAGAAGTCATCAAGGCTCTTCACTGTTTCATCTTTATATAGTGACTCTTGTATCCCCTGAAACCAAATCCAAACCAGCATTTGTAAGGAACAGCACCAATTTCAAGCTGGGTTTCAAACTTCCACAACCACCTCATCCCACTACAAACCACTTGATACTGCACCTTGTAAAATACAATGCACCAGAGGGTGAGACATGCTTGTGTTCTAACCTGGCTTTCACTGTGAGAGTGTATCCACAACTATTTCCCCTGAGCAGCATCAACAGCAATGCAGCAAACTGGAGAAAGGCTGGAGAGCCAGTGGACCCTTGGGCTGTGCAATCCTGGCCTCACACACATGACAACCTCTGCAATGCACTATCACCCTGCTGACAGGATGTGGCCTGTATCCTGCAATTACTCTGAGAAGTGCTCCCAAAGAACTAATTCCTCCTATGAATCAAAATTACTCTCCTGATGGAAACAAACTGCCATGTTTGATGCAAGCCATGAACGGCTCAAGGTCTTCCTGCCTCTCCAAAGAAGGGCAAGCATGGAGAGGCTGATCCCAAAGCACCTGTGATGGCAGCAGCCGGCGGTGCTGAGGGAACGACAGGATCGTCCTCATCATCTTCTCTCGATCCAGCAGACACAGAATCTCCTCCATGCTTGGCTGCTGCCACAGGGACTTCCCCAGACTCTTGCAGGTCTTGTGATGCTCCACAGCAGCTGGGCCCCACAGCAGGATCCTTAAACATTGTTAAAGGCAAACACATTAGGCAAGAGAACTGAAATTTTGTCTTCATTTGTAGTTAGTACCCTGTGGCACTTGAAACTGTAACTCATTTCCCTGGTAACACCTTTTCCATCCGTCCCAAAGCTTTGCAAATTCAGCCTGAGGGTGTCTCACTCACTCTGCCCTCCCCTGTCCATCCAAGCCAGATGTACCCATTCAGAGGCACCTATGGATTCAGGCTGTAAGTGCAGGTAGGAATGACAGCAGCTGCATGAAGGGACAGGAATCCAGAGCTGCCTGAGCCGGTGCTCTTGCACTGCTGCAGCTGTTTCTGCTCCTGCCCCAAGACAGCAAAGTGCATGTGAGGGAGGCAGGCCAAACCACAACTGCTGGGAGCGGGCTTTCCTGTGCACTGCTTGGGCACAGCAAAGGGGAAAGCCCACCAGTGACTTATGCTGCAGACTAATGTTTCTCCCATCTGTGAGAAGACCCCTATAGTGAGGCCCAGTTGTGGAGAGTGAGTGACTCCAGAAACGAGACATTTCCCCATCTAACCCACAGCACAGAGTCTGGGCAACGGAAGAGAATTACATTAAAAATAGGAAGTATGTAGTAAAAGTGTTTCCAAAAGCAACATTCATCTTTAGGTGGCACCTTGTTCACTGTCTCCTTCATTTATAAATGAGACCCTGGAAAATGCCAGTTGTGAGACTACCTGTGTGTAGTTTGCCCAGCAAAGTAAGGTGTTCAGCTCACCTGGAGTTTATAAGACTTTGATTATTCTTCTCATACAGCTGAAGCAACAGCAGTATCTTCTGATCTGAAACCCAAGGTGGAACCCAAAGTTAGTGAGCTGTGGACACAGGAACCAGCTGCAGAAGGAGGTGCCCTTGGCAGGCTGGCACTCACCTGTGGTGCTCAGCGTGGCCCCGTAGGCTCCCAGCAGCACGGGCAGGTGGCTGCTCTCACACAGAGAGGGGCTGAGCTGCACAGCTGTCAGCAGGATGTCCACCAGCGCCTCTGGAACAAGCACAGCCTGAGCCCTGCAGCTCCCAGTCACACAGAGCACAAATCTAACAACCCAGCACCCACTCCAGATGGGTGCACACACAGCACAAACCAACAGCCAACATCCCTCCAAATGGGTGCACACAGAGCACAAACCAACAGCCAACACCCCTCCAAATGGGTGCACACACAGCACAAACCAACACCCAACACCCACTCCAGATGGGTGCACACAGAGCACAAACCAACAGCCAACATCCCTCCAAATGGGTGCACACAGAGCACAAACCAACACCCAACACCCACTCCAGATGGGTGCACACACAGCACAAACCAACACCCAACACCCACTCCAGATGGGTGCACACAGAGCACAAATCTAACAACCCAGCACCCACTCCAGATGGGTGCACACACAGCACAAACCAACACCCAACACCCACTCCAGATGGGTGCACACACAGCACTGGGCATTCTACATCAGCATCTCTCTCTAGGATACCACAGCCTGTTTCCCCAACACACTGAAGGGGGATTTTGATGCATTTAACTCAAGGGAACATCTTAAAACGGTATTCCCAGGCCAAACACAGAAATCCCTGGGCCAGGTGAGGGCCCAGTGTGGAACAGGAGCTTTCCATGGGTACACACCCACTCTCTGCTTAAAGAGGACCCTGTACCCTATCCTGCCACAGCTTCACTCCTTCCTCCCCCAGGAGGGCACCTGGAACGAGCTCACGAGCTGCACAGAGAAAGGCAGCCATCCCAGCAACCTCCCCAAGGACTCCAGAATTCACAGCAAAACACTTCTGCAGTCTGCACCCCCGCTGCAGTAAATATCCAAATGCTCTGCACTGTGTGTTCCAGCAGGGCTCAGCACTGTGGGTGCTCTGTGAGCCACGGGAACTCTGCCCTGGGGGTACAAAAATGCCCCACCTTTGCTCTGTACCTAGCTGAGAGGCACAAAGTGTAAGTGACTGGGCTCCTCAAGAACAAACAGGCTGTCTGCAGCACACTCCAGACGTGACCCCAGATTTCTCTGCTCCCAGTGGCTGGAAAGGCCTGGGCTTTGACCCTATTATGTGCAGGAATATGAAACACGTGCCAGAACTGAAGAGCTCCTAAAGGAGCACTCCTAAAGTGAATGCACTGGTGACACCAAGCTTCTGGAACAGCAGCTGGCCTCAAAGAATCCCTCCTGCTGACCGACAGAAATACACTCTACAGGTAAGACACACACATACAGTAAGCAGCAAAATCTATTCCTTATTTTCAATTTCACTAATTGGTGACCTCACAAGAGCTTTTTCATCTTTTCAGGTGCTTTAAAACTTGAAAGCTTGTTTACATGTTGCTCATCAATAAACAAAAACTGTTATCAACATGCTGCCCTGAGAATTCCCCCCCCCTTTTCTTACACAGCTCCTTCAATCACTGCATCTCAAACCCCTGTACAGTGGGGAAAGGCTGAGGTCCATGTGGATGAAATGTGGTTCAAGGTCAGGCACGATTTCAGTGAAGGAGAAACACAGCCAATCCTACACATGAACTAGCATCCAATTTATATTCCACTGGAAGGATATTCCTCATGAAAGGTTGCAATATGAAATACATGTAATTTAAATTGCCATTTTTGATAAAACTTGCAAAATCAACTTTAAATCTCCTGTATCAACCTATTTTAAAACAGGTTTAGACATCACAGGATGTATGTGCACTTCAGTGATCTTACACTAACTGCCTCACAGAAACCAAAAGAATCAATCTTCAAATAGGTTAAAAATACCAGAAAAACAAACAAACAAACAAACAAACACCCAAACCCACCTTTCCAGTAGTTTTAAAAGAGAAGTGTTTAAAACCAGCATAATATGAATGTACATTTGGATGCAAGCAGAGGTACAATTTAAATGCCAATATTCTGGAACTGTTAATAACTCTGCAAGTATTTACATGAGTGGGTGTGTTACTGGATGGAGAGAATATAATGCAAGAAAGACAAGATTAACTGTGTTTAGTATGGGAAGGAGATGATTAACAATACCTCTTGTCTGGGTGTTCATGCCATCTTCTTCTCTGTGCCTCAGGATGGCTGACAGAAAGAGAGAGTGCTGTGTGACCATCACGTGGAGTTTGGAGAGCTTGACCAAGCTCTGACTGAGTGAGGACTCCTCCTTGTACAGTAACTGGATGGCAGTGTTCAGGACCTTCAGGAATGTTCCATCCCTGTAACGGTACCTTTGGGAGAAGGATCACAGAGGGCTCAGGTCATAACCAAACCCAAACTGAAACTAAGAGTTGTTTGAGAAATGAGAACTTGGCAAAGAAAATGAACTTAGTAAAACCAAACCAAATTGAAATGAAAGCACTCACTTGAGTCCTGTCTTCACAAGGCTGCACCAGTCATCTGGGTCCACTTCTCCAAGCACACCCTGTGTGCAGCAGTAAAGAGAGGTGCTGGTTTGCATTTGGCACAGGGAGCTTCTACAGCAGTTTCAGTTCAAGGGACGCACTGAGAACATGCAGGCCAAACTCTCATGTGGGCTGATCAGAACTCAAACCAAGGGAATGGTACAGAGAGAGTGACCAAGTACTGTTCTTCAAGATCAAAGTCTGGATTTCTGTTTATGATCAACCAGATTTCTGCCCCAGACTTCAGACAGCATGGCAGATGGGTCTTGGCAGAAGTATCTCTATCAACTTTTTAAATTAAAAAAAATAGTAAAATTCCACTGGTAACCTTTGATTTCTTACTCCTAAATACTTCAAACTCCTATCCTCAAAAGGGATTCTTACCAGAAAGCCATCATCAAGAATATAAAACTGCTTCATATAAGGGATTATCAGGACTCTGCAAAAGCTACTAAAAGTCCATGGAAACCAGAATCCATAAAACAGGAAATCAAGCCCAATCTGTATTTACAAAACCTACAACTGCCCAATGACACATATGCATACAGCCCCACTGTGGCAAAGCAGATAAGAAGTCTCACCAATAATTCCTCGAGCCTCAGCAGCATGGGCCTCTCCACTTGTGGCTTGCTTTCATCTTTACTGCTGCTGTAGATGGCAACCAACCCCTTCATGCAGGCTGACAAGAGCTGTCTCCTCCAGGAATGCAGCTCCTCCGGGTTTTTAAGCACTGTGGAAATGGCATCTGCCACGGCCCAGCTGCAGAGAGATAGTTGGTGATTTTTTAATTGACATTTTAACTTGGTTTTGTATCTGTTAAAGATGTTTTGCTGGATTCTCTGAGGAGAGGATGCTGTTACCGCTCCCATTCCTATCACAGTGTCTCCCAGGACAGACTGAGCCCTGAGGGAGGCACACACACACACACACACACACACACACACACACACACACACACACACACACACACACTGTGCCCACCTCTCCTCACTCCCTGCTCTCTCCAGAGCAGCAGGAAGGCACTCCATCAGGCTGTGCAGCCCTTTGCTTTCCGCAGGTGGCAGCAACTTGGAAAGGATTTGCAGTTTGACAGAGGCCTCGTGTGACGCTGCGGAGTCCTGAATCCCGGCACAGAGCTCCTTCCACAGGGCTTTCCTCAGGACAGGGGTGACAGCCGAGACAACTGTTGGGAGAGCAGAGGGCACAGCTTCCACCACCTGCAGCTGTTCAGCTACAACACACTCATCCCAAATCACTTCCTAATCCAGGCCCAGACCACTCAGTTTCTAGGAAATGATGCTACAGCAGCTGCTGATGTGTTACAGAGAAGTGCTCAGAGAGGGTCACTTTTTACCCATCCTCTGCTGCCCAGCTCTTATCACTGCTTCCCCTTGTAGGTAGAGCTACAGCCCCAGTCAGCCTGTTTCCTTTGCTATTTACATTTCTGGGCAATAAGAGAAATGAAATTAAAGTGATCCTGTTCTACCCAGTTGAATCCTGACTCATCGTTTTGCTGGTAGAGATTTAACACACTTGTCCATGGATGTAATGCTGCTGTGGGTTTGGAAAGTTCTGGCCTGCCAGCTTAGGGAGGGCATTACTGTAGCCAGCCCACAGCTGGAGATTTGTTTCAGAAGAAATTTTTGGACTCTGTCAAAGTGAAAGCTCAGGTTCTGCAAAAACAATCTGGCCGTGGCATTGCACACTCCAGACATTCTTCTGTTCATGCCTGAGTAAAAGGTTTCACCTCCTGTACCACACCAAGAGAAGCACAGTGACAGATTTTCACATGCACTGAGCGTTAAATAGGGGTTCAAAAGAGAAATCTGGGCAGCAGTAACTCTAGGAGCACTTGGCTTCAGTCTAAGAGCCAACTCTCAGAACAGCTCTTCACCTTCAGCTCTGCAGAGGTACTTCCAAGCCAGTGCCTGGAGGTCAGACATGGAAGTTTTATCACCTTTATCTGCTGTGTAAAGATTCCAAAACCTCGAGGCCAGCAGGACCTAAGCAGGGAGTGTGGCCCCCTGAATCCCCAGCAGGGCTCAGCAGCGCCCTCACCTGCGGCAGGTCGGCTGAAGCCATGCTGGTCTCTGCACTGCAAGTACACATTAATGAGGGGCAGAAAGCTCTCCAGGTGCTTCCTCAGGTACTTCCCAGTGGCACTGCCCAGACACCAGAGCTCAAACTGCAGCAGGTGAGTCCTGGAGTGCTGGATCAGCACGGCCACGATGGCCAGGGCGGTGTGTGAGCACTGGGCAAGGCAGTGAGCCTGGACCTCGACACCGACTGCGAGGGCAAGGACTGGCTCGCTCTGGAGAGCCTGGAGGAAAACCTCCTCCAAATCTCTGCTGGCCGATGCCGACATCAATATCCCCAAAGCTTTAATGTGCCCTGTGGATAGCAGAAATTCTCCTTGCTGGGGATGCCTTTGGTAGCTGTCTGTAAGGAGCTTCACCAAAACTTGTCCATAGAAGTTTAACTGCTTCCCCTTTTGAGGGGATTTTTCAGATTTCCGCTCAGTCAAGCTCATCTCAGGAAGCTGCAGCATGGTTAGAGTGATCTCCTTCAGCTGAGCTGCAGCCATGTACATGTGCAGCTCCTCCAGAGCCTGCAGCTGGTGGGACTTCCTGGGACAGGCCTGGCTTCTGCCCTTGCCCACAGCCTGCAGCTCTTCCAGGACACTTTTTGTGATGGCTTCGAAATACTTGGACAAGATGTGTCTGTGATCTGCTGTGATGCCCTGCACAATGGGGGCAGCTGTTTTCAGCAGCTGGAGCACCCCAGAACTGAGGTGAGCTGCCAGGAGCTTCACAGTGACAGGGTTCAAACCAGGCTGAGGAACAGAGCGCAGCTCCAGGGCCAGGAACCAGCTCTCCAGCGTAGGATGTCTGAAAATCAGGGTGAGCGCATCCTCCAGGGTCTGTAACAAACACAGGTAACTGTATCAATTAATGGATAGTGCAGGGTAGGAAAAAACTCATTCATCTGCCTACTTTCCACAGCTTGGAAATACTGCAATTATAAATATTACAATATTACAATTATCGAACATGAAATTGTCTACTAGCTGGCCAGAAGATAAAAAATATTAATGAATTACAAGCACATGAAGATCATTCTCCCAACATTTATGCTGTTATACATTCTAAACATGTCTAAGCTCATCTCCAGAGGAAAGCTGAATATTCTAGGGTTCATCAACACATTCTAATCTCCACAAATTCACAGAACAGATGAAAGAGGGGGAAAAACTCACTCCTCAAGTACATTAATTTTCACACTGGGCTGAGGGAATACATTTTTTTCTGCAAAGGTGATCTCTTTCTGAACCTCTCCTGACTGTGCCCCAGCTCAGGGGTGAGACTGTGGGTGATGCAGCTGGGTCACATCTCCAGACAATAGTTTTGCAACTGCTGGACCACATGCCCTATGTTCCTAAATTCTCCTCCAAGACCTTAAAAGGACCTCTCTGTTCAGTAAAACTATTCCCTAGAGAATCAATCAAATCGAAGTTTACTAATAGGTGCCTCTGCATCAAGGGATTTGGTACCTTGTCATTTGAAGACACTTCTGTCATCAGAGACTCCTCATCCATGAAGAGATCCGACTCAGCCTGGTGCTGTTCCTGCTTCTGCTGCTGGTCCAGCCTTATCTGATTGCCCCGGCACAACAAGGTGCTCAGAATGTCCACAAAGAGGTCAACGAGCTGAGCACCCAAAGTTTTACCAACCTATGGAAATAAAGGCATCTTGGGAGTGAAGAAAAGAGGAGAATGGGAGCAGAAGGGTAATTATCCAACAGGAACAGGAGTTAACTAAGAACTACTTAGATTACAACTTCTTCCTGGGGAAGGAACCACTTCCCTATGTAGAAACCTGATTCTAAGAGAAGTGTCAGGTTGCCAAATAAATATTGATAGATTTTCATTTATACTGTGGCATTTGGAGTCACACAGGCCAGTGAATTTTATTCTCTGGAAAGGCCTCTCAGGGAGATCCAAGAGCTGGATTAAAATCTTGAGTTTGTTTGCACTCACACCCATCAGTAAGGGAACCCATGCAAAGTAAATCCAACACTCCTCAACAATCAGAATTGACATTTGTTTAAAAATCAAATGCAGTTTTGTATGGTGCTGTGCAGCCTCAGAGCCAAGCAGAGAAAAAAGAGCTACAGAACTGGAACCTAAGTTTTAACAGCCAAGTCATTTGTACCTTCTTCCTTAAAATAAACCAAACATAACCACAGTATTATCACAGTGTTGCTCTTACACTGCTGAAGTTCTCCACGGTGGATTTCAGGTACAGTAGCACGTGCTTTACTCCCAACAAAAGCTGCTCGGGGGGGAGCCAGGAAGCCAAGTCTCTCAGTTTTGTCTGAACACCATCTTCCAGTAAGGCATTGCCTCCTCTCTCATAGGCTCTCTTCAGCAAAGTGGAGAATACAGAATCCAGTGCCACAGCAGGTTCTTCACTTACCCCCTTGTGGTTCTTAAACTGTTCAGAGTGAAAAAAAGCGTAAGAGAACAACAGTGATGAGTGTGAAACAAAAATCTCTTCTCTTTGAGCTCTGAGCTGAACCTGGGCTGAAGCTCCAGGGGCACAAGTGTGCAGTGCTGCTAGAGCAGAGCTGTCCGGCAGTGTCCCCAGGGCAATCTGATGTAGTGCTCACTGCTGACCTGAGAAACACTCCCCAAACCCAGCCCAGGGGCCTGTGATCCTCCTCCCACCCAGGGGCACTGCAAACAGAGGGCCGAGCACGCACCAGGCTCTGCTGTGCCTGTGAGGAGTCTGTGTATGACCCCTGAGCCCTGGCATCACCTCCCAAACACCACAAAGACCTCTTGTGTCATCAGAGAAATGCCCTGGAGCAAACGTGTGTCCCAACGTGATCAAAAAGAAATGTAGAATTATAAATGAACAGCAACAAAAATGCTGTTTCTGATGGAAATGTAACCTCTATAAACTGTGAGGTTTTTATAGGAATACTGGCTCAAGAATTCAGTCACTTCAGGTATTCCATACCACAGGTTCCTGGGACTGCTTGGGTATCCAGAGTTTGTAGTATTGGTTAAACTGGTAGAGCTGAGGATACTTAGACACTTTCAGGGACTTGAGATCTTTGTCATAGAGCTGGAACATCAAGCAGAGAGCAAGGGGTTCCCTCTGAGAGTGCAGGAGGTCAGTGAAAACAGCAACGAGGTACTCCACAATGTGTGCTCCTAGGAAAGCAAAAAGAAATTAAACTGCTGCTGTAAGCACAGACACGGGGGCAACAACCCTCCTTACTGTGGGCCTTGGCAGCAGCCCACAGAGCATCACACAGAAAAGTACTGAGTAGGATCAAAAAGTGTTTGTAGTGACCTAGGCAAGTGTTCCTGACCACCGAGGTACCTGAGAAATCCTCCACACGTTAGTTCTTGCTGAGGCAAATACTCCACCTTCACTGTGCTGTGCTAAACATTCCTGTCTTTTAACAGGAGAGTGCCAAGCACCACCTCAGAGAAACACTGATTGGTACTGGGGGGCACACAGCCCAGTTAATGTGCACAAGTTAAACAGAGTTTTCTTTCAGAACTGGGACTTTCAGTACACCCCAGGTGCTGCCTGACTGCCAAATACACACAGAGGACTTAGTGAGGTGCTATGGGGTTGGCAAATCCTGCTCCAAACCCACCTGATGCCCTGGTGATTTTAAGGCTTTCCTCAAGGAGGTGGCAGAACTTTGCAATATTTGCCACCAGAGCTTCATTTCTTTGCAAGTTTTCCTTGGAAAATGCATCCATTTCCTACTGAACACTGCAGTCCTCTCTCCCTGATCTCGGCAAGAGAATCCTACAGGCATGGAACCCACCTTTCCTTCCTCTCCTGACCTCTGCACCCTGTCCTTAAAACATTGTGTTACTGAAGCCAACTACTTCCAGACAAGTCTGTCCCTGCAGGGACAGTGGCTCCTCTCTTCAGGGTCAGGGAGAAGGGGCACAAGCACCTACAGAGCTTCAATGCCTCTCCTGAGCATGAAACACCAGGAATCTGCACCTCCTTCTGATTGCAGGGAACATAATAACATGTCTCAAGGTAAGAAATGATAAATGGTAAAAAATTATTAAAAATGGGTCAAAATGATACCACTTTCACTCCACTGGTAGACATGATACATTAAAAAAACCAAAAAAACTGTACCTGTTCCATCTCCAGACTGAAGCAACAGTATATTCCTGGCCTCTAATGCAGCAGGGACAACAGCACTGAAGGGAAATGTTTGGATAATCATGTCTTCATTTAAAGAGAACCCAATTTCTTCATCGAAGCCATCACTGCCCTCGATCAGAACATCCACCATATCCAGGACATCTAGTAAGTGAAGGAAAAAACGTAAGCAGAGGATGCAGACTACTGGAAAAACAACAGAGGTAGAATGCAACACTCCAGGAACACAAGGCATCTTTTTAGTTCCTCAAAAGAAAAAAAAAAAAAAAAAGGAAAAAAAGAAGAAAAAAGCGACATTTGTCAGGCAATACAATGTTAAGTGCAACACAGAAATCACAGCTTTCAATGCTGCTGTCCAGCACAGGGTGCCCAGAGAAGCTGTGGCTGCCCCTGGATCCCTGGAAGTGTCCAAGGCCAGGCTGGATGGGGCTTGGAGCATCCTGGGCTACTGAAGAGTGTCTCTGCCCTTTGGCAGGGGTTGGAACTGGATGAGCTTTAAAGGTACCTTCCCATCCAAACCATTCTGGGATTCCATGATTCTGTGAACAGCCCCAGGCAGAACTAAAATTTCCATTTTAGTTTGAAAATCCTGCTGCAAGAGCATGGAGAGAGATTTCAAATGCTGGCACAACCACATCTAAAATTACATTTGGGGGTAAAGTGGCAACTTTGTAATTCCAACTTCTGATACCAAGTACACATGGAGGGCTGAATCCTGGAGGATTCTGTAACAGGATTTCTATAGTAATCCACCCCCAGTTTGCTGATGAGGGCTAGAAAATGTAGCCCCAAGTGGTGGAATTCTGCTGTTGAGGGGTTCCCACATACCATCAATGTGAGAGACAGGGATGCTGATGTTGTCAGAGTCCTGTTTAAACACGGTGACCTGGAGCACGCTGGCCTCCTGAACCACATCTGCTGCCTTGTCTGTGTAGGGATAGGGCTTTGTCACCAGCTTCAGCAGGATCTGCCAGCAAAGGGGGGAGAAAAGTAAGTGAGTGCACTGGCTGTCAAGGGCAGGGGAACCATCCGTGGCTAAGAAAGACCAGGTGCTAAAAGGGGCTGGAAGCTGGGCAGGTTTTAGGAGGACAACTCCCATATTACTTCTGCAGGAGTCTGTCTACAGTTCCTGCTCTACAGGGGACACTGATGGAATAAATGGAAGTCCACTGCAATTTGGCACCTAGATTGCTACCACAGACTGAGTCCCCGGGGAGATACACTGGAAATGAAGCCCTGGGCATTCAGCATCCTGAAGAGTAAACAGGAGGTGTCAGCTTTCCTTGTACAAGATCACAATTTACTGATAATTTTGGCACCTCAAGAGGAGATAAAAGCTATCCACACATACAATACTCTACCCTCATACCAACAATGCTGTTATAACAACTGGTCTTTTTGGATTTAATTTTCCTGCAAATCATTTCACTGTCCCTCCCACTGAAGACAAGAACGATGCCACCTTTGTATAAAGAATTCCAAGCAATGCTTTTGTCAGAATTCACTCACTGGCCTTTGACAGGTTTCTCAACAATAGCATCAAAATCTCCAGTTTCCACTAACACTGTTCTTTGCATTGTTTACCCAGCTAATTTGAACACTGTTACCCTTTCCAAAAACTGAATCACTGCTTCCTTTCGGTCTTCTTTTGTATTATCCAAGTGTTCCAGCCAAACTGAAAGTTCCTTCCATGTGTACTCAAACACTCCACTGTCACGTAAAACCTGTCCAGGAAACAGAGGGGGAGGCATGTAAATAAACCTCAAAACACCTAAAATACAAAACCCCAAGAGATACAGATCTTTTAGTACATTAACTTCATGATTCCCTCTTTTGGGAAAGAAAAGCAGAGCAGGCTGATGAAAAGAAGTATCTGTCACTCTCCTCACCCCCTCAGCTCAAGAGGCCTTATTCCCACTCACTAGGGGGACTTTCACTGCATAGTGCACAATAAAAATCTTCTATAGTTTTTGGGAAGCAGGTTATACTGCTTTCAGAGGGTTGTACATCTTTATATCATCACAGGCAGAAAAAAAAGCACCTTAAAGATACCCTGTAGGGGAGATTTAGAAAACTACTGATCTAACATAAAGGAAAATCATTGCTGAATTAAACCTAAATCAGGCTACTTGTACATGAAACAATGGGGCAGAAGGATAAACAGTCACATAAATGAGCAGTGCAGTGTGACCACAGCAAGGCCCAGAGAGAAGTGCAGGTTGTGGGGGTGGTGAGCTAGACCCAGATACACCACAACCAGGAGACAGGCTCTGACACATCCAGAAATTTTCCCCATTTTCCTGCTCTCCACATTCAGGCCCTGACCTCAGGCACCCAAGCTAGGAACTTGGTGACCCTGTGCTGCAGCTCTACAGGCAAGAAAGGAGGAGGGAGGAGAGGAGAAGGAGGAACTCAAGTGACACCACGGTTAAACTCCCTGTCAACAAGAGAGGAAACCTCGCCCAGCCTCCCGACTCTGGCACGCACACCACACAGGATCAGTCTGTGCCTTTGCTTCTCTCCATACACAAAATAAAAGGAAGACACCACAACTCATTTGTTCTACATTTACTCTGTGCACAACTCCAGCAACTCTGAAAATAACTGCTGCTTACATGAGTCTGACAGGGTAATTCATTTAAATAAAGAAAAAATGAAGGAAAAAGGATTCATTTTAATATAATTGACTGTTTTGGGCAGTCTGGAAATAGAAATGCACTTGCAGCTCTCACAGACAGGCAGGAACAGAATGTGAAATCCAAAAACAAGCCTTCAGTTACATGGCCCTGCATAGAAAAATAAGTCCTTACCATCTATTCTTAGCAGCCTTTCTGCTGCCATAACTGCCCTGACTTCCCTGTTCCCGCATTCCCCTCAGAGAAAGTGCAATGGACTGCAGGGGAAAGTGGACACAAGAACAAGTAAGGCAGTCCATGTTCCCACCTGGCAAAAGAAATCCAAAAGCACCAGAAAAACAGCACATTTGAGCAGGTTTTGGTTCAGGCATTCATTACTGGGAGACCAAGAGAACCTGCCTTTAAACCCTTGCAAGGGCCAAGGGCAACTAAACCCCAATTCAGTCACTGGAACTTTGCTCTGGAGGGCTGAATATTACAATGGCACTCTCTGACTGGAGCTAAATGCAAAGATTCAATGCACAAAGCTGGGTACAAACTCCTGTGCCAGGAATACTGCAGGACACTGCATGAGGAGCCCTGTCCAGGGCCAGTACAGCCTCCTGGATTTTCTCCTGGCAGGACAGTTTGGGTGTATTCATTCCCAATGTAAATCTCTACCCCATCTCAGATAACCAAAGATGTCCTCTTTCAATAAGGTGCTAAAAACAACAGCCTCTGGTGTCTTGTGGACTTGTAGTTGACCAGTTTTTCCTGAAAAGTCAAATAACTAATTTAAATGTACAGAAGGGGATTTTAAATAATTTTTAAGACAAAAAGTACTCCAGGCATCAAAGCTTCTAAAAGCTTAATTCAGCCTAGGGAGGGTGGGCAAACATTAAAGACATTTTCCTTACTCTTTCATCAACTGCTGCAGGGAAGTCAGTTCACAGCATTTATTTCCATAAAATATTTTGTTAATAGCCAATTATCTGACAGCAAATTCCAACAGCAGTCACAAGAAACAGGAAAGGAGACTCTGCAGACCACACATCTGCTTTAAGAAAAAATGGTTACAATCCTGAAATTTCAGAGCAGTGGGATATAGTGAATATCCTGATATTTCACTTCAAATCCTTACCTTGATGATTAACTTTTTGGTGGAAATTTTCAGATGAGAATGGGTACTTGTAACAAACATTTTCATCAGTAAATAGAAGACTGATTTTTCACCAGATACCTTCTCTGTGTCAGAGATGTCCTACAAGAGAAATATATTACAATTCCTCTGCTGCAGCAACACTGGACAGGGCTATGTTGCACTGAGCCTGACATGTAAGGTAAGCATGTTATTCTATAGACCTGCCCCAAAGTCCCAAGGCCAGGAAGGAAGGGGATCATTTACACTGCTTTGTATTTAATGGGCCAGGATCATTGTACTCACCTGTGAAATGCTCTCCTGGAAAGGGGAAGAAGACAGTACTAACAGAAACCCCAACCACTGCAAGGACCCGAGACAAAGCCACCTCCCCCATCAATCATATTTTATTCCCCAATCATACTTTACTCCCCAGTCACTCCATGTCTATCCCTGTTACGATCCTCCGTGGGTGTCTCTGCTTCTCCTCAAAGCCAGGCCCACTCCCTTCCCCTGACATGACGAGCAAACTCTTGACAGAGCTCTTATTTTACAAGCCTGCAGTGAAAGAGAGAGCTGGGGCCCTGATGGCTTCCACTAATTCTGGGGAGCATTAGAAAACGTTGGAATCCTCCTTGGGAAGGGGTGGGATGGCTGCCGTCAGTGGCTCATTTCCCTGGTGTGCAACCTGAGGCTTTCCAGACAAGGGGAATCCAGCACATTGTCACTTGTGCTCCTCTCCAGAGACACGCAGAGCTACTGGAAACTTCTCCTGTGCTCACCAGGGGGCAGGCAAAAAATGCTGTCCCTGTCAAAAACCTTTCAGATCAGAAGAGATCTCTCACCACTGCTGAGAATGTAATTCCTGTTGGCTCTACAAAAGGGTCACCTCCTAAAATGACTGGACTAATTTCAAACTAGGCAATGCCAGATGGGAAGATTTGAGGACAACAGACCAAGGAAACATAAATTTGCATCGGGCTCTTACCTGTACTTTGAACCAGGCAAATTTATTGGCAGGAAGCTCCAAAGCCACCTTGAGGATGTGGTTCTGCAGGAGAGGAGGGACCTCCTCCCTCAGGCCCTTCTCAGTGACTATACCTGAGGGGTGAAAGCAGGAAACCAGCTTCAGTTTGGTCCATCTTCCTGAAATCTCAGAACACTCACGTGTTAGGGTTTAAAACACAACTGTGAGACAGGCTGGCCATTCAAAGATCTTCACAGCACAGGATCCCCAGATGTACTGCAACTAAGGCTGGTCAGCCCAAGGTGAGAACCCAGCCCTCAGAGGGAGAAAAGCAAACATTCCCTTCTGCTGTGGACTGAGCCAGAGAAAACAAAAACAAAAAACAGCCAGAGAAAACAAAAAATACAAATACCCATCACATACCTTTTATCAGCTTGCTGAAATCAAAGTTGCTCTGTGCTACCAAGTGGGGCACAACCTTCTGATACAGACATATGACCTGAAGCAGTGCAGCTTTCAGAAGCAGCGTCTCAGCATCATCTGAACCTAAACAAAATGTTTCCATCATTAGTTTCTTCTTCTTTCATAGCAAGAGTGCACAGCGCCACACCTCCATTAGCCAGCAGGAGAATTAATAACTGTATTTCCAGCAGGTTTGCCTAGGAAATTACCTGCTATCTTCCCAACAAGAAGAACGAGAAAAATACCCATGGAATCTCCAGTTCCATTCCCCAGCATTCCTGTATGAATACTTTCAAAACTAAATCTGCTTATTCAGTGCTTAGATTGAGAGCTGCCATTTCTAATTTGACTCAGAAGTGCTCACACATACAGAACACAACCTGAACATCTGAATGCTCACTGTAAGAACCCCACCCATCCCACTGCTGTTTAAGGCTGAACAACAGGAAAAAGTGAAGGGAAGGATACGGTCAGGCTGCTGATTTCTGGGGACACTACTTTCAGCTAATGTCTGGCAGCTTTGGCTGGGGAAGTGCAGGAGACAGTGCACTACAGTTTGGTGCAAATTTATTATTTCAGTCAAAACCTTTTTTCTTTCCCTTTCCCCTTTCAAAGTAATACTTTCTCAGTGTAAGCTCCTGGCAAGAGACAGACAGCAAATACCTGTATGAGAGAAACACCAGTCGCACTTAAGGCAACTGCTCACTTCCTAGGAAAAGCCACCTCGGGTTCCAGCTGTAACGTGAGGAGCCATGAAAGCTGCTTGTTATGCAGTCATTTGTGAGAGCAAGCAAAGAACACGGGCCAGAACATTTAACTCCTAACTTTTCCTACTTCCTTGGTCTCCCTCACTGAGTTAGAAGAACAGGGTGAATGCCATGGATAAACTTTGTTTGCCTGGGTCTCAGCTCCCATTAGAAAAGAACTCTCTAGTGACCACAATGCAAATACAGGTGTAAAAGGTGAGCTGGGAGTGAGTGACACAGCATTGCTGCTCAGAATGCCGAGGAACTACAGCTACCCTCCTGCAGAAATGAGCTGCTCCACTGCTTTCCAAGCCTCGGACTGCAGTGGCAGCAACACTGCACTGCCCAGAGGGAGGCACAGAAGGACACCCACTGAAAAGCCTGCTGCTCCAGGCAGTCTCTCTGTGGAATATGCCCTGTGAAGGGTAAAACTGGTTGCAGATTAATCTCTAGCTCACAAAGAAACTTCACAGCCATTGGCCAAGATACAGGCAACGCTGAAACTCCCCATTCCCTCAATGGAACTGTGGAAGGAAGCCCTTTGGGAGGGACACTGGATTTGAGAGGAAAACTGAGGCCCTCACTCCATCCCTCTCCCCCTCTTCCAACACTCATAATTCCACTCCTGTATTACATTAACACAAGCATTTGTGTAGCCACAGTAACTAACTGCTAAAAAAAAAAGACCTCCTGGTGAAATAACTTGGACAAACAAAAATCTCTCCAAAAATTATTTTTCAGGCATTTTTTTCTGCCAGTTTTATTCTGTGGCTGTGAAACAGCTCCTAGCATGGAAAGGTCAAGGGCAGGAGGGCTGAGTACAACAGGAGGAACAGCAGAGCCCTGCACCTGAGGAGGAACAGCCCCATTCACCAGGACATTCGGGGGGACACCCAAGCACACAGCAGCTTGCCAGGGAAGGATCTGAAGGCCCTGGTGTCAGGGAGCTGCTCCTTCCCTTCCTCTCAGCACTGGGGAGCCCAAACCAGGAGCGTTCTGTTCAGGTCTGCACTCCTCAGAAAAATGGAGAGTCCAGCAGAGGCTCACAAAAACGGTGAAGGGACTGGAGCATCTCTCCTGTGAGGAATGCCTGGGGGAGCTGGGACTGTTCAGACTGAAGAGAAGGCTCAGGGGCACCTTATCATTGTGTATGAGCACCTGAGAGTGCTAAGATGACAGTGCCAAGCTCCTCCCAGGAGCACCTGGAGGCAGGAGCAGAGGCACTGGGCACAAAGTGAACCACAGGAACACTCTGGGCATCAGGAAACACTTCCTGACTTGAGCACCCACACAGGTTGCCCAAAGGGGCTCTGGAGTCCCCATCCTTCGGGATGTTCAGAAGCTGTGTGAATGTGGACCTGGGTAACCACATAGAGGTATCAGGCAAGATGATTTACAGGGATCCCTTCCAACCCCAACCATTCTGTGATCCTGGGACAGCCAAGTCAAACCGCTTCACCTTCCAGTAACAGTGGCAGCCTAGGTGTTGAACTGTGCTCTCAGGCAATTCTAACAGCCTGAAGAGCTGAACAAAGAAAAGGTGAGCAGTAAATACAGGTGAGATCTGGATTCTGCTGAAGTTAAGGGTGGGATGAGGGTTTCACATCACTCATTCCCACAGAGATAAGAAGCTGTAACTCCACCTGCTTTGCCTACCATGCTGCTCAGCAACTTCTGTCCCGGTCATTGCCTTCACACTGGAGACATCACCTTCCTTTTTCTCCGCTGGGCCATTGTTGTGTTCTCTCTCTTGCTTCAGAAGGGACTGCCAGACAGCCACTATGCTGGTCATGTCTGGTAAAACCTGAAAGCAAACAGGGGAAATTGCAACAGCTCTCCTTTGTGAAGCTCCTGTGATAAATACATCCCCAAACACCCAACAGGAAGATTTGCAGCTCTTCACAAAGGTTGGAATTGACCTTGTGTGCAATCAGAGAATGACCTCAAATCAAGCACTGCACTTCCACTTCTGCCTAACGTAAGTACTGGAAAGAACATTTTATTGAAAAGGCTTCCTGTGAAAAATTTGTTTGGTTCTTCTTCCTCATGGCATATTTTCAACTCAAGTACTCTCTTGTCCAGTAACTTGTGAGTAACCTCTGCTGGCTACATTGACTTGAATCAGGAAGAGAACTTGCTTCCTGCTCCTGGAAATCATTTGCAGCACCACAGCCATGAATGCTGCAGATCTGTCTCCCCACAGAACTGCACCTGCATTCCCATCAGACAGACATGGCAGGAAGTGCAGGCTCCTCCCTCACCGTTTCACCCACAGCCTCCCCAGGTACCATCCCCAGGCTCCTCAGCTGCACCACTCCAGCACAAAGTACAGGCAGAGCAGGTGTCTGCTGCAATGGTCTCTCTCTTCCTACCTTGCTGACAGCTTCTCTGTAGAGCTGCACAAACTCCTGCACTGCTGGCAGTGTGTAGATCTGTGACCTCTGCCAGGTTTCTTCAGACAAGCAGTGCTCAATGTTCCTCAGGGCCCTTCTCAGCACCATGGACAACAGTGACAGGATGCTTTGCTTCACCTCTGTGCTGGGCAGCTAAAAGAAGGAAGTGAAGTAATGACATGTCAGTGATTCCTGTTATGCCCTGCACAGAATCCATACTCTGAATGTGTGCTAAAATTGGTCAATGAATTCCTTATCTTGTGGATCTTAGCTAGCAGTAAAGAATCCATGGGTTTTCAGATTCCCAGCCTAAAACCAGCAGACAGTGGCAGACCTGGTGCTTGTGAAAGGCACCTGGAATCATTATCAATGACTTTAATTCATTTTCCAGTGCTTCACCAAGCCAATCAATGCTGAGGCAGACAACATAAACCACAAGTAATTAACCAACTTAAGAAATTTCTTGGATGATCAGACACTAAAATGAAACAGTACAAACTAGGACAGAAAAGTCACTGAAATACTACAGACTGCTCTTACATTTAACCCTTGGGTGAACATTGCTCTGCTGCACACTGCAGGGACTGTTGTCACCATCACCATAGAAAGCAATCTGGGAAGAGGAATAAATTCTGAACTCTTAAAAGAATTGGAGATCTCTGGTTGAGCCTCATAGATCTGAAAGAAAAGAAACAAAAATTTAAGCCCCACTGATACAGTTCCAGAGATGACAGCTTCTTCTGGGGAGCATTTTACAGAAGGATTTTGACTTGTCAGAAGTAATGACAACATTAAATGTCAATTTTTATGCAAAAACGCTACAGAACATCCTTCAGACTCCTACTCAACTAAATGGACCCCCTGTATGCAACCAGCTAAAGGTGCCTGCTAAAGGCCATCCCTTTTCAAAAGATTCCAGATCCTACTTGCCCATTTCAAGCTAATCAAAGAGGCAGCAGAACACTCACACAGGACAAAAGGTTTTTCTAGTTGAGCTTTGATGTTGCTGCATCTCAAAAAATATGTCCCTGATGTGATATTTTCCACTGTTTCTTACACCAATTCCTTCTTCACCAGTTAAGTTTAAATGTTTATAGGGCCTCCTGCCCTGAGCATGGCTTTTTACCACCACCCATACCCTTACCTTCTTGAGTAACTTCATGTTGTCCATCCAAGCAGACTTCACCCTAGGAACAAAGGAATACTGGCTCTCCTTGAAGTATCTGTTCAATAAATCTGGGCATACTTTGAGAATATTCACCACGAGATCAGCAACCATTTCATCTTCTGTTGCAGTTTTTAAACCAATCAGGAAGTGCAGAAGTACCACATTTCCTCCCCTGTTAAAGACAAAAAAATCATATTGAATAAGAAATCCTTATTTTGATACTTTATATGGGATATTGACACTGCAGCTTCTCTAACTGTTAACTGAAGGCAAGATCTCTCACCCTCCTGGCATAATTTCTGAGTTTATACTCAAAGAAGTAAGAAATTAATGTACCTCCCCATTTTCTGCATGACAAACAGTGAATCAACACCACACATTTCAGGGCAGACACGATAACTGGCGAGGTCTCTCTTGCTTCTAGCAAAGAATCCTCGTACAGTCCCAGCTGCCCAGTGACTTACTTGCCAGCAGTGCCAAGACTTGGATCGTAGAAGGTGATGCCATGTTTCAGAGAGCAGCACAGGTCCATTAAGAAACTATGCACGAGTTCTCGCACCATTGCTTTGCCCACCTCCTCAGAACCTTGAGCCACCTGTAAGAACCAAAAGGGAGTAAAAAAAGCACAGGAGATTTGGCATCACAGACATCAGCCTCGCTCTACATTTTATATGGCTCCTCTCAGAGAAATACCAAAACAAAGTTTGGCTTTTGTTCAGATCAAAAAGAGAAACCTGAGGACTTGAAGGTCCCCTCCAACCCAAACCATTCTGTGATTCTACAATTCCATTACCCTTCTAAACCCAGAACCACTCAAGATGCCTATGGATGAGAAGACTCTTGACAACTGTGGCTGGGAAATCATTAATCATATGACTGATGGGGACTGCCAGGAACTGCAAGAACTTAATTCAGAACTGAAATGAATGCTTATGAATGGGGTCAGGGATTGCACAGCTCCAAGCAGATCCCTACCAGACACAGATCTCCTCCAAAGGGTGTTTACAGTACGCCAGCATGGGAGTGGCAGGGTTGTAAGCATGTGCTAGAGGAATACAAGAGGCACACATAAAGGTGAAATATCTGTAGCCAAAACCCAGTGAGAAGCAGCAGAAATTTGGGCGTTCTTTTTAAACAGGCTCAGTAGATTCCTCTTTTTGAGCTCATCAGGCTCAGAGCAACTGGGAGCTGTTTCAAAAGCTGGGGGCTGCAAGAGGAGGGGAAATAAAGGCAGCACAAGGACCAAGAGTAACAAAGAAATAAATGGCCAGACCTTTAAATCCTCAGGGCTGACATCAGTAATCCCATTCCAGCGGTACAGTGAAGCAATGTGAAGCAACACTTCTGCAGTGAAAAAACGAACCTTCTGTGTCTTGCTGATGTTTTTGTTATGAACCACCTGAAAAGGAGAAAAATGCAAACTCTATTTATTGCAAGTTGTCACAAAATCATGGCAAAACAGCATCACGCCTCATTCTTCTAGCACACACAGAGCTGGCTCTCCTCACACAGCAGAAGAAACGTTCTGCCTGTCCTGTCACACTTCTCTCACATGCTCCTGCTCCACCCTGACCCTACACCACCCTCTGCACACCCTGCACCTGCTGGACAGAACAGATGTTCATGTTAAAGAGTGCAGATCGTGTTTAGAGCATCACAGCCACAGAGCAGAACCAGGGGAACCCGGGTGTAGACACAGTGAAGCCTACTACAAATGAAGTTTGAATGAAGGGGAACACACAGTGGAGGAAGTTTCTCACAAGTTCTTCTGCTGTGCTTTACTGCTGGCATTGTTTTAATTCTCATTTTTCTTGCCAAGCTGAAAGAGTCATACAGTGTGCTGGGATCCACCAATAACACAATAGCTCACGATGTATGATTCCCACAGAGGGAAAGCTTCATTTGAAAAACAAAATTCCAAGGAGGTTTATTTTACAATTAAATGATAGCTTTTTTATTATCCTTCTTTTTTGTGTCATTGCAACAGCAAAATGAAAGAACATTTTTGGGTTTAATTGGTCAGTTGAGAAAAGCCCATCTGAGGCAGACTCTTATGGCTACACTCTAAATTTGAAACTATTTTTTTCTTCATTCTCTCAACTGTTCATGCAACAGCCTATGCAACATTGCTACAGCAGCTCACAACAGAGATTAAAAAGTCATAGATTCTGGAGCTAAAAACATTTTAAAATAAATAAAATACATCTCAGGTGCAGCTGCTCTAAAGCAACAAAAGCACCCCACGAAAGAGGCAGGGCCATGCTCAGAAGGTGACAGAGCACAGCAAAGGCAGCCACCACTAAACCACCTGTCACACCTTTCAGCAATTCCTGCTTCCCTGTTTTCAACCCTGGCACAGTAATACAGCCAAGCTACAACCTCCAACACACATCACCAGTCACACACTGCAGCAGCACAGTGCCAGCAGCCCTAAGCACTGAACACTGTGTGAGAAACCCCTGCAGAACTGTTTTCAGCAGCGAGGAAAATAGAAAACATGAGACAACACAGTTTCAAGGGTGTATCATACCTTAGCTGTTAGTGTGGAAAGCAGAAGATTGACAGTAGAAACTCTGTCTTCCTTTATTTCAGAGCGAAGAATAGCTGGAATGAAATCTAAGAGGACATTTCAAATGTTAAATCAAAATGTGAAAGCTCTTTTCATACTAAGATACTTGAGGGAATTCACCCCCATTCCTCTTCCATGTCACACCATTTATCCTGCTGTTGTATTCCAGGATGAAGCAAAAGGCAGCAATCAGAGTTCAGAAGGATGATGTGTCTGTGACTGTGGTTATGAACCAGTGATGCTGCCAAACCTCCTCTCATCTTGACTGGCCAATTTGCCAACTTGCTGATTAACACTGCTCCAGCATCTGTCAACTTTAAATACATTTTGGGCCCTGAAATGCCACACTAAAATTCAAGTAATTTCATATTCCTCCCCTTGAAGCACTTGTAGTTGTTTCACTGAGTGATTCTCAAATGTTGGGAGGTTCCATCTCCAGCTACATCCATCACCTTTTGGCTCAGCAGTGCATCCCAAGGTTAGACAACCTCAGCTTACAGAGAACCTGGGGCTCCAACAGGGGAATGCAAGCCATCTGTAGTGACTGTGCCCAGGTGTGCAATCCCCAGCCTGAAAGAACTGAACAACTGCCAGCACCTCAAGGAAACCAGCAGCCCTGGGGTGGCAGGAGCAAGAGAAGTCAATCATTACAGCCAGTTCTCATTCCCTGCCATTACCTGCTGCCAGCTAGTGGCTTAAGGACTTTTTTTTAAACAATATTTCTAGATCCCTTCTGAATTGTCTCATAACTTTTTCAAGGGTCAAAATTCAGAGAGCAGAAATGCAACTGAAGTACACCCTTTTCAAAAGAAAATTAGTGCAACATATCCACTGTTACTGTCTTATGAGCAAGGCTGGAAGCCATCAATCTTTTTTGTTTATTGACTCTATGACCTCAAAGTTTTCTATTAGATTTTTTTTTTTTAATCCATGTCACCAAAGCCTTTACTTTTGCAAAGTTTTAGCAGATAGCATATTGTTCTCAAGCAGGAGAGGCTTATTTACTGCACTACCAAAGAAGTTTAAAGCTTTTCAGATAATAAGATGAAAAATATATATTTTGCTTCTTATCAGTGCTCTCTACCCGGTTCACATTTTTAATTAGGTAATATTTATTATCACCTATAAATGACTGTGCCTTAAAAACAAAAAGTTATGAAGTACCTTTTAATTCCAGCACCTGTGCCAAGATTGCATTGTCACCAGCAATGAGAAAGGAGAGAGCAAACTGAATATAGGCCATGTGGACATCTGGCCTCCCCTGGAAACACACAAATGTAAATATAAAATTAAAAAATGTTGTTAACACACAGATTGTACCCAGCTGCAGAACTGATACTGCAACTGCTGATTATCCCTAGAAGCGTCATAAATGGGTGAATGGAACAACTTTTATGGAAATGTTGCATGCAGCCACAGACATACATTTACATGCAATACACTCACAGCGTATTCAGCTAAAAAAGGTCCTGCATTAAACAGATCACTTTTACATAAAAAGGAAAATGTACTGGTTCCCGTGCTTTTCAATTCCCAATGTGTGAGACCAGGCCACAGATTTAAATAAAAAGGAAACACTAACAGCCATTTCATGCCACACCCTGCATCACTGAACCTCCTCACTTGATCACTGCTTGGTCAGTTCACAGAAATGCCCATGAAAAGGGGCAAATATAAAACTGCCAGCTCAGGGACAGTGGAAGCAGTGAAAGCTTGACCTGTAACAGCACCACAGGATATGAACACTGAAGCACAAAATGGTTTGAGTTGGAAGGGATCTTCAGGACCACCTCATTCCACGCCCTGCCATGGGCAGACACCTTCCCCTACCCGAAGCCCTGCTGCTCCCAGCCCTGTCCAACCTGGCCTTGGGCACTTCCAGGGATGGGGCAGTTCCGTCTCTGGGCAGCCTGTGCAGGACAGGGTCTCATCACCCTCGTGGCCCAGAATCCCATCCCAGTATCCAACGTAAATAAACACACCCTCTTTCCAAGAGTCACCCCTCCTCCTACCACTACATTCCCTGACAGAGTCCTGGCATGAGTTACAACTTCTTTTAAACCTGCTGTGCAAAATTAAGCTGCATGTAAAGGAGCCTGAAAGAGGATTCCAAGTAAGCAAAAGATAAGGCAGCAGGGACTCACGAAAGGGTTGAAAGAAGAAATAAAGAGAAACAAACGAGATTTTGCTGTAAGTTCTGGGCCTGGTGTTTTTGTGCTAAAAGCTCACCTCTGATAGCCAGCTGTGACAATTTCACTGAAAGCTGTACCAGACTAAGACCTTTTGGATGCTAGACTCCTTGTACCTTATTTAAGCAGCTTAAAGTGGTCAAAAGACTACACCCAAGCATTTAAAATCAAGGGTGGAGCTACTCCTGCAGACAGCTCCTGCAGTGAGGCCAAAATCCATGGAATCTGACAATTCCAGAGCTATAAAAGGTGGTTCCAGGGAAAAAGGGATGTGTTTGGCTTTTTGCCTTCCACTTGATTGCTTTGTAAAGCAAAAGAATGAATTTTCATCTCAGATGGCACAAAGCCAACACAAACGTACACATCCGCTCTGCAAGTAATCTTTAAAATCCAGAAACAATATGTCAACATTGCAAACAATTCTGGATTTATTGTACACCTGCATTTGGAATGACACAAATATTCTTCTTCTAAAGCACTGGTTTGGGTCAATCCTGACTATTTTTAGCAAACAGGGAGGGAACAAGAGATAGTTTCTTCTGGAAAAAGAGGAGTCTCTCCATTCACATATTCTTAAGGATTTCCAGATAAAGATTATTTAGAACTCTTGTTTATGTTTTCAAATGCAATTACTCTGCGTAAGTATTGGGCAATATCCCCTCTCCAATTTCCATTTATTTCAGAGGGACCAAACTGCAAAAGAAAAGTTTTCAGGAGTTTACTATCACTTTCACTCTGCTTCAGACATTAGAAGTGCAGTTCACAGACACTGTACATTTCTATTTCTCCACAGATTGTTGGAAACACATGAGGCATTTTCACATGTTAGGTACAATCAAGGACTTCAGCTTGACACAGGACAGGAAGGGAGAGTACAGCTCTTGCAGATGAAAATGCAGCAAATATTGGCAAGAGCTTTGTTCTGAACAGATAGCTAAAAAAGCTGGTGGAGCCATGGCACAGCATGCCATGGCATGCAGCACCTCAATTTACCTGCTTACATCTTCTTTTCAACAATCCAGGCAGGTACTTGTTATTGAAATCAAAATGACTGTAGACATCCCTCGCTGAATCCGGGCCCTGAGCCACCATGGCTGACAGCAGGGTAAGGCACCCCCGGCTCACCCTAAAAAACAAAACAGTGCACAGCTAAACCTGCAGGCCATTCCCAGGGTATACAAACCGCCAAAGCAAGAGATTAAAACTAGAAGAGAAAATAGAAGGGAAGTTAAACAATCTAAGTAATTGTTTTAGGCAGTAATAACAGCAGCTGGGAAAGAGGGGTGAGGGGAGAAAGGAGAAGGAAATGCCTTTTTATGCTCCTCCCCAAAACTCAGCTGAAATGTGAGGCTAGATATTCCCTTTATAAAGTAGTTTAAAAGGGAGAAAGTGACAAAATGAACAACTTGAAGATACCTGTTCATGGCAGTGGAGTTGGACTAGACAACCCTTAATTATTCCATGATTCAATGAACTCCTGAATTCCTAGAGGTTTGCCATTAATTTCAAGAGGAATATGTCAGGGCCACTATGCACAAGACTGCAGACCTGCATCATCTGGACAGCCACTGCCATGAGCAGATCTGTAACGTGTCCATCATGTTCTGTCATGGACCAACTGCAGAGACCCCATCGAGACATACGGTAAAGAAAACACCTCTGCACATCAAAGAGGTTGCACAGAAAATGCAGAGCATCTCCCATCAGAGATCTGCAGCCTCCTCTGTGCAGGTTCTAGAAGGATTTCTCCAGAACCTGCAACCTTTAAACACTTCATCAGAAGTGCAGATCTTGCACAGCCTCAGAATTTGTTTCCAGGGTACCTATTTGAGATTCTTTGTCCTGCTGCAATAAGATCAACTGCACAGTGCAGGAAGCACAGGGGAGTCTATGAACTGGGAAATCACAGAACGCTTTTCCAATTTTGCTCAAAGACTGAAAGATGAGTCATTGGCCTTGGACAAGCCAATTTCAGTCTGGTTTTTCCTCTGCTTTCCTCTTCCTCCCAGGTTTGTACTGAAATGTCTGACATTTGCAACTTCTTTCCCCTATCCCCATGAGCATGAGACATTTTTTGGCCCGGACTAGATAACACAATTATTGAACAACCTAAAATGATCTCAGACTTAAGAGACTGAAAAAATCGCAGAAGAAAAGCCACTCTGAAAGGGAAAAATCCATTATAAACACGGAAACCTGACTCCAGAAAACACAGGGAAATAAAGCACTCAAGAGCAGCTCCTTTTGCCATCCCCCAGCCCTGTTCCACACCATACATGCCACCCCACAAACCAAGCAGCATTAAAATAACAGGACTCAAGGTAAAACCCATGTTAGCTCTCAGCAGGACAGCCCCAGCTGATGAAAACTACAGCTTCAAGAAAGTATCCTACAGCACTGGATTGTTTGATGTACCAGTTCCCACTTTGCAAAGACTTCCACAGGCAATTATTTTATGACAAGTGGAAAAGGATTATTAAGTAATGGTGGCTTATTAGCAATAAGTCAAGATAACTTTTGCAAATCTAGTACAGTGCCTCCAGATCAATTGACAGAGATTCTCCACCAGAGCACCAAGCAGACTTACCTGTGATTCTCAGAATACAAAGCAGCATAGACCAGTTTCATATAGGAATGAATCAACTTTTTGACAATGTTCATTCCCACAACTGAAAAATGTGAGAGGTCGCTGGCTGTCCTCAGTAAAATGGCTTCTAGAGCTTGAAAGATTAACAGCATCTGCAGGATAAAGAAGTGTGTTAATACCTGACAATATCAGGTAAGACTTGAGATTATTAGCTGAGCAAACAGTAGTAACCAGCATTAATAAAAAGAGCAACCCCACTCCAAGAGGAAAGCTTCCACATATGAAAGTGACATTAACTTCTAAATTCTCTCCCAAATTAATGCTTCCTCTTTGAAAACATCACTTCTGAGAGCATGAAGTTTCAAGGAATCAACACTTCAAGAGACAACTGCTCCTAAGTGGATGACAAAAATTGAAATGTGCTGGAGAAAAATATCATGTTCCAGTCTTTCAATTAATCCTGCCACAAGAATTCAGAATCCATACAGCACTGAGACTGCACCCATTACAAACATCAGCCCCTGCTGGCAACGGGATATTGAGGAAAGGCTGTCACTGAACATTACAGAGACAAAAATGATACTGAAAGGCAAAGAACAGCAAGTGATGGTTAAAAAGCCACACAATACAATACTACATTGTAAGCAACACTACATTGTAAGCAATGCTGCACCAGCATTCACAGTGAAAAGTTATTGAACTCTTTGTTAATTCATCATATTCTGAGGAAGATAAAATTGTGTCCAGCTGCAATAAGAAAAATGAAGTCAATTTTACCAGTGGCTTCCTAGAAATGCTGATGTATCAGGCAGATATCTAAAAACATTTACTTTCACTAGGCTACTTTTGTTTTGCTTTCTTAACTGCTTCTGTTGATTCCCTCATTTCCTAAAAGACCTTTTGGTAACATTTAAAGAACCTTAACAGCTTGATTTGGACAGGATTATTGGTTGTGTGTGTCATTAAATCCAGGAACATCTATGAACAGAAAGGAGCGTCTCCCCCTTGGTAGGTGCTCCTGACACTGCTACTTCCAGAAAAAAAAAAAAAAACAAACCCAAACAAAAAAATTACAGAGTAATTTACACCACAATACACTATTCATAAAACCATAGAACATCCTGAGCTGGAAGGGACCTATAGGGATCATCCAGTCCAACTCCTGGCCCTGCACAGACACCTGAACAATCCCACCCTGTGCCTGAGAGCGCTGTCCAAATGCTCCAGGAGTTCTGGCAGCCTTGGCAGCTGTGACCATTCCTTGGCGACCTTTTGTTGGTTCTTCTCCAGGGTGGGATTGCTGGGATTGTAGCCGCCAGCCCCTGAATGACAGCCCCCATATCCAACTTACTTCACTTTCAGGCTTCCTTTCTCCATCCAGAAGCCTGAATATCTCAGCACACTCCATGGAAATTTTCACGTATCCCTCCACAACATCGTACACTTGGGGCGACGGCAGCGTCTTGGCGATGGACACGAAGGTCTCCAGCCCTGCAAAGCCACAGCGTCACCCGGGCCACCAGCGCCACGTGTGGCACCCGCTCTGGGCCGCACAGAGGGGCCGGGCCGTGCCCGTGTGCGGCATCCATCCCCAGCAGCAGCAGCAGCAGCAGCAGCATCCGTGACATCCCCGCGACGTCCCCCAGACCAGCCCCCTCAGCCCGGGTGAGCCGCCTCAGCCCAGGGCAGCCCCCTCAGCCCGGGTGAGCTCCCTCAGCCCGGACCGGCCGCCTCAGCCCGGGGCAGCCGCCTCAGCCCGGGGCAGCCCCCTCAGCCCGGGTGAGCCGCCTCAGCCCGGGTGAGCCCCCTCAGCACGGGTGAGCCCCCTCAGTCCGGGTGAGCTCCCTCAGTCCGGGTGAGCTCCCTCAGCCCGGACCGGCCGCCTCAGCCCGGGTGAGCCCCCTCAGCCCGGGTGAGCCCCCTCAGTCCGGGTGAGCTCCCTCAGCCCGGACCGGCCGCCTCAGCCCGGGGCAGCCGCCTCAGCCCGGGGCAGCCGCCTCAGCCCGGGGCAGCTCCCTCAGCCCAGGTGAGCCCCCTCAGCCCGGGGCAGCCCCCTCAGCCCAGGTGAGCCCCCTCAGCCCGGGGCAGCCCCCTCAGCCCGGACCGGCCGCCTCAGCCCGGGGCAGCCCCCTCAGCCCGGGTGAGCCTCCTCAGCCCGGGGCAGCTGCCTCAGCCCGGACCGGCCGCCTCAGCCCGGACCGGCCGCCTCAGCCCGGGTGAGCCCCCTCAGCCCGGGGCAGCCCCCTCAGCCCGGGTGAGCCCCCTCAGCGCGGGTGAGCCGCCTCAGCGCGGGTGAGCCGCCTCAGCCCGGGGCAGCCGCCTCAGTCCGGGTGAGCCCCCTCAGCCCGGGGCAGGCCCCTCAGCCCGGGTGAGCCGCCTCAGCCCGGGGCAGCCGCCTCAGCCCGGGGCAGCCGCCTCAGCCCGGGGCAGCCCCCTCAGCCCGGGTGAGCCCCCTCAGCGCGGGTGAGCCGCCTCAGCGCGGGTGAGCCGCCTCAGCCCGGGGCAGCCGCCTCAGCCCGGGGCAGCCCCCTCAGCCCGGGGCAGCCCCCTCAGCACGGGTGAGCCCCCTCAGCCCGGGTGAGCTCCCTCAGCCCGGGGCAGCCCCCTCAGCCCGGGGCAGCCCCCTCAGCCCGGACCGGCCCCTTCAGCCCGGACCGGCCGCCTCAGGGCGCGCCTCTCCCGCCTTGCAGAGCCCCTCACCCTTGGCGGCGGCCGCGGGGTCCCGCAGCAGCGCCTTGAAGCGGGCGCCATTGAACTCCTCGTCCCGCGGGCCACAGGCGCGCTTGGCCGCAGGCTCCCCGCTCCGCTCCCCGGCCTCGCCGCTCCGCTTCCCGGCCATGCTCGAGCTGAACCCGGCCCAGGCCCGCCCCGGAACCGCCGCCGCTCCCGCAGGAAGGGGCGGGAGCAGCCCGGGGCTGTAGCGATGCCGGACCGCCCTAGCGGGAAGGCTTTCCCAGCTACCAGTGCCGATGTGGGCAAAAAGAGTTAAAAATAGTTATCATGGAATGGTTTGGAAGGGACCGTAACCATTCCCACCCCCTGTCATGGGCAGGGACACCTTCCACTGGGCCAGGTTGCTTCACGCCCCAGTGTCCAACCCGGCCTTGGACAGTTCAGGGATCCAGGGGCAGCCACAGCTTCTCTGGGCACCCTGTGCCAGGGCCTGCCCACCCTCACAGGGAACAATTCCTTCCCAATGTCCCATCTGCAGCAGTCTCTCATCCATCGCTGCTTGCAAGGCCAAGCAGGTTTTTGTCAGCCCGGTTTCCCCAGACCGCAGCCCCCTGCGATCCTGAACCAACACGGCTTAAAGTTCGGAGTGGAAGGGCAAAGCAAGCAGGGGAGAGAACGTCCTCAGACACTCCTCTCTTTCCAGGAGACGGAAAGGTTTCGGGGTGACCTAAGCGTGGATTTCCAGTACCTGAAGGGGCCCACGGGAAAGATAGAGAGGGACTATTTATAAGGGAAGGAGTGACAGAAATGGGGGAATGGCTTCCCACTGCCAGAGGGCAGGCTTAGATTGATTAAAACCTAAACCCTTCCCTTGCTTTCAGCAAGAGTTATTCCAGGACAAGCGCAGTGATAAGGAGGAATGGAAAAAGCCTTGTTCCAATAAACTGTTTCATATGGAATGACAACAGCTGAAACAGTAGTGGAAGATAGAGTAGATTAGTTCAGTGAGAAAAAAATTAAAGATCTATCCAAATCCAAAGCAGATTTTTTTTTTTCATATGTGCAAGTAATAAAGGTAGCATTAGTATCTTCCTATCTTCCTGGGCTTTTTCAAACTGTTTTTCTTTTTTTTTTTTTTTTTCTTTTTTTTTTTTTTTTTAGCAAAATACTGTAAAAAGAGTGATCCAGAAGAGGGCAACATTCACAGCCATTCTGAGACCTAGGATGAACAAATGCTTTCACACTGACAGAAGATGATGCGATATTTTGAGAGCAGAGGACAGAACAGAATAAAGGAAGCTGAAGTTAGAAGACAGAAAAGGGTAAAATAAAGAGAGTACATAAGACTGGGGGAAAAAGGAAATGGGAAAGTATGAATTGCTAGACACTAGGTACAAGGGCTTTTTTCGAGTAATTTATGAGAACAAAGCCAAAAGCATATTACTGCTACTAGTGACATCATGCTCCAAACTCTGCTAATAATTCCTATTTCTAGGAACACTTAAATTTAACTCACTACATCCCAACTATTTTTCTGCTTGTTTAGAAGGCAGTTCCATTTGGAATTCACCTCAGTATAGCAAATTCTGTGCAAAGGTACAGATTTCTCAGTTCTTCCATAAAACATTTTTGGTGGTTCTTCTGGATGGTGGGAATCCTTTGTTTCAGCCTTACAGTTTTCCTGAAACTTAAATTTATGCAGATATCCAAATATATTTGCAATTCCAGAAATTGATAGGCACATAATATGGAAGGTAAGTAACATTCTCAAGAGGGAGTTGCTTTGTTATTGAGGGGATGAAAAGGAAGGCTAGAGCTAGTAGAACCAGGAAAAAAGATTTGATTTAACACAGCTTTTAAAAGTCTCAAAGTACCCATACTGAGATCTTCAAGGTAAAAGTCCAGGTTACCAGACTTACAAGCCTGATAGTTACCATCACACCATATTTCATAGTTCTAGTAGTTTAAAAATACTACTGCAGAATGGTACTGAAAATTGTTTTCATTTAATTTTATTTTAAGTTCAATTATTCTGTCCCCTCACTGCCTGTGAGGCTGTCAGAGGCTTCCAGGAGGCTGGGGAAGCAGACTGCTGCTCTCACTTCCAGCCAGGTCACTTCCATGTTCTGCTGGAGTGCACTTTGAAGGCCGTGTTCTTTCCTTTCTCTGTTGTATCTGACAGCTTTCCTCCCTAAGTCTGTTTTTTGGCAAGCAGCATTTACGGAGGGCCAGTCGGAGACCTCAGGCCCAGACAAAACTCATCTGCTCTGCTGTGCTTGTATGTGCAACAGATGGGAGCAGTGAATGAGTCAGGCAGCAACCTCCGAGCTGCCCAGTTTTCAGTAAATCAAAATACTCCTCTGTGGTTACTGCCAGATGAACAGATCCTCATATCCAAGTTGCACACTGCCCCTCTGGCATTTTCAAGCCTGAAAAACAATTTCTGGTTCCTTGCATGAACCTCAGCCCTCCGCCTTGTTTGAGGAACAGCTCTAGATACCAGACTAAGTGAGCCAAGGCTCCCTTTCCTGCCTCAGTGAGGACCTCTGAAGCCTTTACTGCCCTGAGCAGTGTGTAACCAGCCAAGCCCCAGCCCTGCAGTCCTGCTTGCTTGCCTTTGCCTCCCAAACCTGAACCTTTTTCTGCGCTGGGGGATCCTCACCCATGCAGTCCTGAAGGCAAAAATCTGATTTGTTAGAAATCTACATTTCTAACACAGAGCTTCACCAAGGTTTCTCTTCCAATTTCAGCCTTAAACACTGCTGTCCTTCTCAGCCAGCCCCTCTCTCCAGCCTTTAGCCATGGATCTTGCAGTGCTGTAGCTAATACTTGCCACCCCTCAGCATTAAGTCTCCTGATATGCATTTACATCGCTCCCTAACCGTGTCCTCATGACCCTTCCCAAACTCAGCCTGATCTCCAGGCCTGCAACCTCTCCTTACAGATGAGGGCCCATCTCTGTGTAGGACTGCTGACAGAGCAGTGCATGAGCCCAGCTATCCCAGCACAGCCTGTGCTAATCCCAGCCCAAACCTGTGCTTTAAACCCACTGGTGTTGGAGTACTGGAGCCCCAGTTAAAGTAACCCCTGTGGTGGCTTCACTTCAAGGCCATCTGTCAGTTGTGATCCCCTACCCTACACTAGTAAGAAATGCATTCATTTCTTAAAATAATTTTTAAATGTTATGTATAAATCAACCATAGAAAGCGTTCAGAGGGAATGGATTTAATCCAAAATCCCATCTCTAAAGCTGTAGTTCTCAATGTTTGCTCTTAGTTTACACAATTACTCCACAGAAAAGTTTCCTTTGGTTTTTCCCAAAATTTCAAGTGTGATATAGAGCTCTTTGTCAAATGTTCCTGCTTTCCAGCCTTTGACACACTGAGGGATCGCAGAAGGAGTGAGGATGGATGCTGCCAGGAGCTGGGGTATCAGGACCCCCTCCTCAGCACAGCCTCCTGAGAAGGGGATATTCCCAACACTATCACTTTGCCATGACATGTCCGAATGCCCTGTGCCCCGTGCTCCCATGACCCTGATCCGCCCAGTGCCAGGCCACACACTTGGAGACACAGTCATTGCAGTGCTTGAATTCCACAAGTTTGGCATTGAGGAGTCCAGGGGATGTGCAGGGTCAGTGGATGGACCCAGGAGATGAGAGGCTGGCAAGGCTGAAATAAAACCACAACTTGTTTTACTCTAGATGCTGTAAAACAAAACCACCTCTCCTCCTATTCTCCCTCCTCCCCCAGTCCCAGAGTTGTGTCAGCTGGAGTGCAAGGAGTGCGTTTTAGGCCTGACTAAGGGCAGTTTGTGCTCCTCCCACGAGCAATATTGGAGCCTGTGGATATGGACAAGGCATTATGAGGGTTTGAGCCAGAGCATGGTGTGAGTCTGGAGCTGGGCTGAGTGCCCAGTGCTGAAAATGGTGGTAAGATCAGAAAAGAAGGGAAGAGGACAGAAAAGTGGGGAGGTCAATGAGCAGGCTGTGAAAAGCTAGAGGAGCTGGAAGCACCTCTGAGTATCTACTGCAACACTCAGGGTATCTTCTGTGTACTGAAATCCTTCCCACCCTCTGCACGTGGAATCATCCCCAAGCATCATCCACTCTGAGTTAGTTTGACATAGTCACTGAGCCACAGAATTTACCAGGGAGCCCTTACAGTCCTGATGGGAAAAACAGGCAATTACAAACACTGCAATATTATTTTCAAATTTTGTTATTTGTTTTTAATATCACAGTGCTCAGGTCGATTAGCCTGAGGTCTGGATCTCAAAACTATCAGCTCTCACTGATTAGATATTGATATGGGCTACTCTTTTCTGAAACACTACCAGTTTTCTATGCCTTTACATACCTAACTTGATAGACCCTGAAGCCTGATTTTTTTCAAGGCTCTTGGAAAAGCCACAGTTTTTTTCAGTGTTTTGACATTGATTCTGTGGCTTTAAAAAGCTTCAGCCTTGAATTTCAAGTACGTAATCATTAGTCATTTTGGAAAATCTTAGCTTAAATACCTATTTGTTAAAGGGGAACAGTGACAACAACCCATCAAAGGCAGGCTTGTAAAACCATAATAAAGCACTTTCACAAAGAGCTGGACTTCCAAGACTGGGGTCCACCCAGCAAGTCTGTCCTAATGTCCTTCCTGAGCTGAGAGGCAAGACACAAAGCCTTTGCCAGTGTGTCTTTGAAGCATCATGTCAGGAGTGACCAGGGACGACTTGGGTGCTTTAAGAGGGCAAGAGCAACAAAACCAGGACCTTTTCCTTGGTGCAGTTGTTCTGCCTCCACCTTAGGTCATGTTTTCTCTTGTTTCCAGCAGTAAGCTCTGTGAGATGGGACATGCCTCTTGCTTCATGTCTATACAAGTGCCAGGTGCACTGCTAGAAGAAGCAATCTGTGTACAGGAGAAGTGCCAGCCAGACTGGCAGCGCTCAGGAGGGCGAGGAGTGGGGACTTTCTGCTGTGCCTGGTGAGGAAATGGAGTGAGGTTTCATTCCAGTGAAACGTGAGGAGGTTGGCTTTACAAACTTCGTGGGCCACATCCTCTGTCTTGTGAAGTGCTCAGGGTCTCTGTGGTGTTATGGCTGGTTTGGCCAAGGGGCAGCTCAGGAGCACAAAACTCCAAACTGGTTTAGCTGAGTTTGCTCTCTCTGAAGCGAGTCAAAAAATAGCAGAGAGCAGCAAATATTTCCCCTCCTTCTAAACCTTCTGTGTGGAGTGCTCCCTCAGTATTGAATCAAATTTCTGTTTACACACACTAGAGTGTTTCCTAACTCTGGCTCACCAAATTGGTCCCATCAAGTTCAAATTACAGTACACGTGAAGTTCTTGCTAGATCTTACTATCCATAGTACCTTGTGAGAACTTACAGCATCCAAAACACGTTTAGAATTAGAAAAAACTGTGGAACAAGCTTCCCTACAACCATTTTCAGCTTGTATCCATAGAAATAGAGGCTGGATTGGGAAAAACGCAGTCTGTTATTTTAAATAATCACCATACAGTGATTACTGTAAAGTATGTGCTTTGTTTTAAGTGGTCTGACACTCATTTCCATAGAAACAGACAGAGGATAGCAACCCACTTGTTTGAACTGTCCTGTAGATTCTGTCTGGGGCAGAATGCAGGAATATAAAATGTTTAAAAATGTGGGAAAAGCCTGGGGTTTTGTTCTTAATTTTTTGTTTTGTTTTAATCCTCAAAAGCCAAAAAGAACATGAGGGAAATTCTTGGAAACTTTTTTCTGGGAGAATAAAATGAAAATGACAAATATCAGCTCTTAAAAAAACTATAGGGGAGAGAGCAGGAGGGAAAAGCAGTAAGGGGTATAGTGGTGAGAAGTGTACACACAGACGTGTGTGTGTGTGTGTGTGTGTGTTTGTGAGAAAAAGTACTTCTGAGATATTTTTCTGACAATTTTGGTTATTGTACAATAGATCTAGTGATTTTTTTTTTCACTAATAGAAAAATTTAGGCCATCTAACTCAACTGTCTATTTTATTTCACATTATTTTTTTCACATTCACTTTCTTTCATTTCACATTGTTTACTTCTTAACTGACACATTAATTTTATTGGCATTTCCATACACTAAGTCATGATATGAGCTTTGAATTGGCAGTTGGAGTGAAGTTTGGGGGAAAATTATTAATGTGGAGAAAAATAAGTTAAGTGCTCAGATTTTGGCTTTGCTTTTGCCAAGCTTCCATGTAACAACACAAATCCTGCATTTCTGGCACTGTGAAATGATTTCTTTTCTCCCCAAGTCCAAAAGAGAGAAACTGTCTGAAGCAGATGTGATATCTCTCCTGGATACTAACTCCTGGAGCTTCGTGTGATTTTTTTTCCTTTGGGGGAAAAAAAAAGGAATCTAATTCCTGTTGCTTGTGAGGAAAGGACAGGGCTGAGATTCTGTAATTCTACATGCTGAACATGTCTGGATTAGTTATATTGTCTTGCAGCAACTGAGTATTGCCAGCTTCTGGGAGCTGCATTCTGCACATCATGATAAACACTTTCTCCCTTCCTGCCTTTGTGTTTTGCACTCCTGTCTCCAAGTTTACTATTTAAGCACTACCCATCACAGGTAATAGCAGAGAATTGCAAGACTACTTTTTATATTTTAGGTTACTTGGGTTTAGGTTAGCTTTGAATAACAAAGTAGCCCCCATTCAGAGGGAAAAGAAAAAACCCCACTATATACATACATATATATATATATATATATATATGTATGTGTGTAAAAAAATATAAATGCCATTCAATTCCTGTCAGCCACAGTGTCCATAAGTTTTCCCCCTCCACAGGAAGGCTTCCCTTGAAGGCAGATGTCTACAAGCAGGAGCAGCCAGCTGCCTCTTGTGCAGTCATTCAACCCTCACTGCTTCACCTCCCTGGAAGTTACCTGTGTTTTGAACCTCTGCCAGTTCAGTCATTCCTCTTGGAAACTGCCTCTGCCTTTGGGTTGTACCTGCAGAGTGCCAAAAGCATCCCAGGCTCATTCCTGCACTTTGGGATGGTCTTTTGCTTACAGCACCACCAGGCTGGAAGAAGCTATGTTATCTCACTGGGAACAGAAGGTTCACAAGTGTTCATCAGACCTTCTGATTCAAAGCCTTTCGAGCACAAGCATGGGATACTTCCCAGTTATTTTTGATGCTTGGAATATTCTTCTGCATTGATTGTGTACTTGTCACAGATCTGTTGTCTACTCAGTCATCACAACACACTGAGTGGTCGTTGTTGACATCTGTTCCAGGGATTAGTGAGCAGATGTGAGAGAAGGAGGTGAAACACTTCCTGCTAGAGCTGTAGCAGGTGGCCTGAATATGAGATATCTCTCCGTTGGCTGTACAGGGAGTGGAGGTGTGGCATCCTGAGGCCACAGATGGGCCGACTGCGCTCACCTGAAGTTATGGCAGATACGAGGCTACAGCAGCTAGGAAGCTGGGATACACAGGTAAGTTCACCCTAGTTACCTGAACACCTTTCGAGAGGATCCAAGTATGGCCTCCAAATGCTTTCTCTGTAAAAACCTGTGCTGCTTGTTCCCCAGCATTCATTTCTGCCTTTGGTGGGACTGACCTGAGACAGCAAGCACAGGAAGTGTCAGATTGAATGATCAGGTGCAAGGTCAAGGGGACAAAGGAGGGGAGCAGGGGGAGACTGCCACAAGTCTCCTTCCAGTTCCCTGCTGGAAGGCAGAGGGTAACTGGCTGAGTTAAAGGCAAACACTGTCCTTATCTGAAGCAGCCAGCAGCAAAGGCTTCACAGCAGAGCTACTGTTCCCTCTCCCCATCTGTGTTTGCAGTTGCAGATGTTTCAGAGTGATTTTATACTGTTATTTCGGCATCTTTGATCCCATTTATCTGAGTTCAGTAATACTTGATGGAGTGTCCCTGACCTCGGACAGGTTCATATGAAACCTGTTTTGCTCTTATCTGCCCAAGACTAAGGAAGCATAGGCTAATATATGTGTTACCCCGTTGTTTTTCTGTGTGTGAAGAACAACAAAACTGGATTCAGATTCAAACATGAAGACCAGGTTGGTTAAAGTTCAGTGTAACCTCTGAAAAGAGGTGCCAGACTTTGGAAATTCAAATCTGGATGCCTTCCAAGTTCAGTTGGAACAGGAGGAGAGGAATAGATTTAACACAATTCGTTTGGTTCCATTGTCTTTCACTGACTCACCCATGGGGTTTTTTTCAAGAGAAAGCTCAGTGTGATCATGCATGGCAGGGTGTAAACTGCTGGATATTCATGTTTACCCACAGCCCCAGAAAGAAAGATGCTTTTGTGTTCCATTTCCAGTGTTGGTTCTAAGCTCTCTTCATGAGGACAGCTCTTACAGGAACTGGGAGCTGTCCTGATTTATTCCCTTGGGTCCCTCATACCTTAAAAGAAGCACCAAAATACATTGGAAGGTAGTTTAGCAGGTAGTAATGACAATTTGTTTGAACTTCTCACTGGTTCACTTTTCTGTATCACAAAAGATTTCAGGGAACGACTTGAAGTCTCTCGAAGTAACTTCAAGATGTTTCCTCACTTTGCAGTGAAGGCTTTAAGCCAAGCCCACACACTCAAGGCACGCTGAACTAGAGTCCGGGGCTGCGGTCAGGTGGTGTCGGTGTGAGGAAACAGAGGTGCTCCTTTTGCGGCATGGAAGAGTCAGTGCTGTTTGTCCACTGAAACCCCTCATCCGGAGATGCTGCCAAGCGCAGGTCCCAGCTGGGTTCCCTCAGAGAGCCGTGAGCCGAGGTGTGAGGGCAGGAGCGGGGCTGGAGCAGCCTCGGCAGGGTCTGGAGCGAGAGCCGAGGTGTCTGGAGTAGGGAGCGCAGGGAAGCTGGGCTGCGGGGGACAGGGAGTGATGGGGAGCACCTTGCACCTGTCTCGGGACAAACACAAGCGGGGAAATGTGGTCACGAGTCGCGGTGTGTGTGTAAGTCCGTGACACTCCTCCGACCATTGCCAAGCAAAAAAGGGGGGAGACGCTGAAACTGAGCTTCTTGTCCAGGAGGGAGGCGCGAACTGCTCGGAGAGGGGTGGGGAGAGCCGGGGAGGGCGGGCGAGGTGCAGCCGGCTCTGAGTCAGCCCGGCCGCACGATGTGCGCCGAGGGCAGTGCCCGGCGCGGCGCCGCCGGGAGCCCGCGTCCCTCCCGTCCCTTCCCGTCGCTTCCCGTGCCTTCCCCGCCGCCCCCGCGCCCGGAGTGCCCGCGCCGGCCGGACCCGCTCCCGCCGCGGCCGCTGGCAGGGCTGCTCCGCCCTCGCCCTCCTCCTCCTCCTCCTCCCACGCGGGGCAGGGGCAGCCCCGAGGGCGCCGGGGGGGCCGCGCCGCCAGCCGGGAGCGGCTGCGCCATGTGAAGCGGCGGGGCTGCCCCCCCGGCCCGAGCCGCCCTGTCCCGCACCATGAGGGACGGGCATGCGGGGCTGCACCCACGCCGCGCACAGGTAGAGCCCGGGCGGCTCCTCCGCCTCCTGTCCTGCGTGGTCCTTGTGTGCGCCGCCGAGGTCGCGGCTCTCGCCGACTTCTCAGGTACGGGCGGGCACCGAGCGGCGGCTCCGGCTGCGGAGGGCTGCGGGGGAGCTCCGGGGGGCTGCGGGGCTCCAGGAGGAGGCGGACACTCCCGGGCAGGGACCGGCGGGGGCTCTGAGACCCCCGCAGTGCCCCGAGGGGACCGGCCGCGTCCAGGGCAGCGCCGCGGGCTCCCGGCGGGAGCGGAGCCGCGGATTCCCGGAGCGCTCCGCGTCCCGTAACCCCGTGCGGGGCCGTGTCCCGGGCCTGCGCCCCGGGCAGCGCGGGCCCGATGTGCCGCCAAGGAGGCAGGGAGGAGGAGAGGGTTAAGGGCTTCCAGAGGGGCCAGGTGGGAAGGGACACGAGCCGCAGAGCTGTCGCTGCGCAGTGGGAACGCTGGGCGTGGATCGGCCAGGGCCTGACCAAAAGTGCGTGGAAGTCCCTGGAAAGGTTCCCACTTTCTCCTGGAGACTTGGAGTCGGGCCCTGAGGGAGCGAACAAGTGCTGCACTTCTCTCTGCTGGGAGGGAAGCCTCGGAGCATGAGAGGGGTGGATGAGGGGAGTCCCTTCCCAGGGAGCGGAGGCACCAGCTGTCGCCCAGGAATCGCAGGTCTCTGGGAAGATGCTGCATCATTGCAAAGTGAAGTGACTGCAGGAACTGGGAGAATATCCTTGTCTCCATCAAGATGAGGAAGCAGTCTCTATTCTTTGTGAAAACTGCACTCTTGTAACTTTTCTAGTGCTCCAGGACATCCCACTGCTGTTAGAAAGTTGTTTAGAAGAGTTGTTTCTCTCCTCTCAATGTGTCACAGTGAGCATAGCATATTCCTGGCAGTTGGAAGCTTAAGGAGCTGCCTCTAGGGCAGAAAGCAAACCTTACCCGTACTGAACAGAGCAGAACTTCCCAAAAGCCAGTTGAGTGCACTGGAACAAAGTTAATATATAATTAATAGCCAATATGTGTTGTTATGCATTTTAATATAGTTTGTGTTGATACAGTTCAATATGCTGGTCATGGTTCTGCAGAAACTATTTCCTCAGCAACAAAAAAATACAGTTTGTAATTTTTAAAATTCTGTCCAGCTCCACAAGCCTGAAAATTTCTAAGCAAGCAGCCATGAAATATAAAGAATTACGTACTTGGTTAAGCTACATTTCTCATATTAAATTCCTTTCACGTGTAAAAGGCTTTTAAATGCTTGCTGTCTCATTCTTTGGTGGGTTTTTTTTTGGTTAACTGCTGTTTTGGGATGTTAGCTTTGGAATCACATGGTGGTTCTCCACAATAACATAAAACAAATGTTCAAACTTTCCTTTTCAACTAGCCACTGAGTTAAAAATTATCCCTTTTATGTAGGAAAGTTCCTCTCAAAAAAGTCTGTTCATTTTTAAAATGATGTTATTTAGATAAGGTTATCCAAGATGAATTTCAGAAGTACAGCTGTCATTGTGCACTGAGCTTTCCAAATAGGTAGAATGACCAGAGAAATAAGCTATCTCACCCCAGAGATTAGTATTAAGCATGACATGCAAACGTTTTAGTAAATAAAATGTAGAAAGGGAAAGCAGACTCCACAATTCCTACCCGACTGGGGAGCTCCCAGGCCTGAACAAATTCTGCTCACATTTTAATTTTAACACAGAGATCTAATCTAGAATGACAGAAAAGACCAAAATGTTACTGTAACCTTTAAAGAATAAAAGTATGCAGAGCACAGGGAGAAGTTTTCAGCTGCATCAGAAGCAGGTGCTGTGGCCCAGGAGCTGGCAGAGGTGAGGTGACACCCTGCAGTGCCATCCTCAGGGCGTTTAATACTGTTAAAGGATTACAAGCTCCAGAACAGCAGCCTCGAGAGGAGTCTGTGGAGTTGCTGATTTCCCTTGTTTGCTCCCTCCCTCGGCAGGAGCAGCAGCTGGATTTCCTGGACTCTGCTGAATATCCATGGCCACAAACCTGCCCCGTTCCAAGTGCCTTGCAGCTGAAAGTGCAACGAGGCCTCTACCCCCACAGCCCAAGCTCCTTTCCTCTCTCCTCTCCTCACCATTCTGACAGCTTCCAGAGTTCCTTCCTGCACTGCTGCCAGCCTCCAGCACCTGCCCATGCAATCTCCGTTGTTCCCCTGATGGGAGTCTCAGTTGTGCCAGCAGCTCCACCCTGCCCAGAGCCCGTTTGTCCATCACCAGGGCTCGCTGTGTGCTGGTAACAACCCAGAGGTGCTCCCTCTGGGATCTGTGGGATGCTCTGGCACGGGGAGCAGGGAGCAGTGTAGAGTGAAGGGTTACTATTACTAATATTTATAAGTTTGACTTGTATTTGGGGCCTGTATCCTTTCTACTACCTACAGCTGCAGGTTCTTGCTCTCATCTGTCTAGCTTTTAACTATCAGAAAAAAAACTGTCTGTTTCGTTGGCTTTTTTGTTTCTTTGGGTTTTTTAAGAGAGACATTTCTTCACTGTGCAATAACATTTTGTAGATTGGTATTTTCTAGGGGAGAAAAATGTTCTGAAATAAGACACCAGCAGCAGTTCAAAAGTCAACTCTGTGAGACCAAGTCAATAGTTTCTCTTATTGGAAATAAGAGTTTCTCTTATTTTGACACAATAGTTTCTCTTATGTTGACACAATAAAGATCTGAATAATCAATGTTTCTCTAGCAGCTTGAAGCAACAAACAAGAAATTTAAAGGTTGGACTTGATGATCTTGCAGGTCTTTTCCAGCCTTAATGATTCCACGAATCTATATTTATTAGTTCCATTAGCTACTGAAAGTGGAGACGTGCTCTGAGGTCTGCAGTCCTCAGCGTGATTAATTTTTCAAAGTGGAATCCAAGTGTTCATGCCCAAATTTAAGCTGAAAGCTGGAGGTTTGGAAGAAGAGAGATTTGATCCACAGTTCTTTCCGTAGACCTTCACGAATATGAGAGTGATCCTCCAACTACAGAGTTTTCTTCCCCTCATGCCTGTTCTTCAAAGCACACCTTTTAACTAAAATACTTCTTTATTTTCTCAGTGATCACTGGTAGCTTTGACATTTGGGATCAGGTCCCCTTGCAGGGGGCTGCTGTGAATTTTGCTGGTTCTCCAGTCTCTGAGCACCCTGGCCTCTCAGGACACTCTCAGAAGAGCCAGTTTTCAGGACATCAGGGCTTCAGGACATCAGGACAGCCACTTTTCAGGATGTCAGGGCTTCATGACAGCCATTTCCTCATTACTCCTCTGTTCAAGGGCTGGTTCCCAAAGCAGGCCAGACAAGGAGCTGGCAAACCCAGCCAACTCTCCCCAGTGCTTCACGCTGTGGGTGTCCTGGTGCTACAGAAAGCCCAGCTTCTGAGAGAGAGCTGGCTTGGCTGGGATGGTGGCGTTCTGTGGGACCTTCCCAAGAGCAGGGACCGCTGCTCCTCATCTCCTCTCATCCCCTGCTCTCCGTGCTGGCAGGGGGAAAAGGTTCTTTTGTCCATCCTATCCCCACTCCTTCCTTCTCCCACCTTTTCCCTGTCTGCTGACCATGTGAACTGACCCCTTCTCCATCTGGGAACAAGCTCCTTCTCTCTGGCAGCACTGAGGAACATCCATTCACGCCCTTTTTATGCTCCTTCCTCCTTTTCCTGTTCTCCTTGCTGCTCTGAGCTCAGGCTGAACTCACCTCCTTGGCTCGCTCACCACTCAGTCTCCCTTTCTTTACCTGAGTCCCAGCCAGGTTTTCTGGGCAGCTCTCAAGAAATGTGCCTGTAACTGAAGATCAAAAATGAAGTAATTGTGGTTGCATAACTAAGGTGACGAATGACTTTCTGGACGTTTAACAGAAAGCAGCCACTGCTTAGGGGTAGAACCTTTTAATTTCTGTCCACTGGTGTCAAGTTTTCTGTCTTTTCCTGCAAAACAGTTCAGACAGAACTGAGCTTCGCTTTAACTCCATAGTCTTGGTCTCCTGACCCAACCACAGAAACAAGTGGAGCTAATGAAAAAGCAAACCAGTTCACCCAAGAAATGTAATCTGCTCCTGTGACCTCTCTGCATTAAAAGTTTCCATTAAGTTCTGTGGCATTCACCCATCCCAGATTCCCCCAGGTAAAAGGAAAGCAAACAAATGCTTGGAGCAAACGCTTTGTTTGTAGTAATGTGGCAGGATCAATCACTACCAACCACGATGATGCAGAGGTTTTTCTGTTGGCTTTGTGTTGGTCAGATAAAATCCTGTACAAATTTTCTTGAGTCAGTTCTGTTGACTCACTGTGGCAATTGTAGCATGTCCTTCAAGCAGGATGTTTAAAGAAGTGCTGGAAGGAGTGATGCAACGATGCATCTTCTCAATACTGCCTTGTAAAAGTCAAGTGTTCATTGCTTCATTTAAAGAAAAGCATTTCATTTTAGAAATGTGTTTCATTTCAGTAATGTGTGAGTTAAACCTTAAAGTCTGGTTTAAAGTTTCTCTGAGTGAAGTGGGCTCTGGTCTGGGATTTGTTCTGTGGAATAAAGAGGTGTGTGTCAGAACAGAGATTTTAGTTTAGATCATGGTGCTGAGACCCAAGGTTTTGTTTCAGGCTTTTTCCTGCAGTTCTTTTTGCCTTTCTGAGGAAGTGTAACTTAGGAAACCACATTTCAGATGTGCTAATATTTTTTGTTAAACCCACTGATGAATTAACGGGTAGTGTGATGCCCTTGCCCCTACAGATGTGGGGGAATTCAGACACGAGACACAAAACTCGAGTTCCTGAGCTCCACTGCTCAGAGTCCAACACATTTGAGTCTATCAGATTCTCACAGTTTTGGGGCAGAGCTCTCTGTGTTCTCCCTGGGCAGATTGCTGGCACCTGACACCACATGCCATTTTTATTCCAAATAAATAGCAGGGATTAGCTCCCCTGTGCCTTCCTGTTCCATCTGCTGCTGATGTCCTTCCCAGCGAGGCAGAGCTCCCAGTCTCACCTTCATTGGAGAAAGGGACCACAGACTTGTCCCAGACAAATACTCAGCTTTTGTTGGACGTGTCCCCAGACAGACGAGGCACTGTCTGACCAGTCAACACTTAGCAGAATTCTGTCATCTGCCAGCCATGATCTACAATGAAAATAGAAATATTTTGATATATTACCCAACACAGAGAAAATAGTGTCTTAAGGGAGCTGAGGAGCAGAAGGAGGCGTGGTTGCGCCTTATTTGTTCAGCGTTGGTGACTCATTTAATCTGAATTTCTAGGCATTTTAAGAGTTTTGCTTCAAAGGTCTATTGTGTGGCTTCTGGCAACAAATTAAATACCAGTGAGGTTTGGCTCTTAATTTAGAATTATTTTAAAACATCACTCACTATATAAGACCTAATTGAATGCCGATGGTCCCTGGAAGGATTCCCAAGGATTTTACTGGGCTTTGGATGAGGGTCTCAAACCCACAAATATCTGTTTATTTTTCTTCATTGTATTCAATCTTGGATGGGAAGACAAGAGTTATTCCTTCAGAGTAGTTTTGCAGTTTTTAAACTTTTAATTTCTTTGGGCTAGAACTGAGTAGAGGACAAAGAAGTGTTGGTGTAAAGAAAATCACTAAGTGCTGAGAGTGAAGTGGGGAGTGTATTTTTGCTTTTCTAACTTGGACTTACTGTACTATAAACCATCATAGCACTGCAAATCTGTGAGCTGCCAGATTTCTGATTTTTTCTGATCTTTTCAGATTTTCTGATTTTTTTCTGAATGTCAGATATAAGTGGGGATACAGAAAAATGCAGAGCTTCAGTCAAAGTTGTGTTTGCAAACCAAAACCTGTGTTTTGTTTTCTGAGGTGTCAGTGAACAGCCCCCTGGCTCTCCTGGGGAACATGAAGGTTCATGACCATAAATGTGAGTTTTCAGACGAGCATTTTCCTTCAGCCCCTGAGGTTCTCCTGCTTGCAGTCTTTGGGAATAATCAAAGTTTTTTGTCTTTGGGCATAAAGAGTCTCCCCTTCTGTCTCCAGAAACAGTTGCTGCCCACAGAGCCTTTCTCTTGTTACTTCTTGTTAATGGCACTAGAGGAGGCTACTCTGTCTCCAGTTCAAAGGAGGATTTTGGCAAGAGCAGAAAAGAGCTTTAAAGTCTCCCCTAATCCATGCTTCTTGTCAGCTTCTTTAGATGGGATGGAGAAAATCTTCCTTTCCTACTGGAGTGGTTCCATGTTAGGTCCCAGGACACGTCTTTGCCCTTCTGGCTTCATGGAGTAGCTGAGAGAAATATAACTGACTGTAGGGTGGAGTTTACTGCAGACCCAAGATTTTGGGGATCAAGAACAGCTTGCCTCTTCTTCCTGACACATGAAGGAAGTAAAACCAGAAAGCAAGTGAGAAAACAGAAGTGCATAGGGGTCTCTCCAGTTTCCTCAGAAAGCCACTGGGATACAATAAACTCCTGGGCGTCCTTCCTAGGAGACAACACAAGGGAATGGGGCAGTGCACGTATGAAGGACAGAGAACACCTGTGGGAGCATGTGAGAAACAGAACAGGCATGTGGTGTGTAAGTGCAGGTTCATGTGTGTAAGTGCAGGTTCATTGGTGTGTAAGTGCAGGTTCATTGGTGTGTAAGTGCAGGTTCATGGGCTGTGTAAGTGCAGGTTCATGTGTGTAAGTGCAGGTTCATGTGTGTAAGTGCAGGTTCATGGGCTGTGTAAGTGCAGGTTCATGTGTGTAAGTGCAGGTTCATGTGGTGTGTAAGTGCAGGTTCATGGGCTGTGTAAGTGCAGGTTCATGTGGTGTGTAAGTGCAGGTTCATGGGCTGTGTAAGTGCAGGTTCATTGGCTGTGTAAGTGCAGGTTCATGTGGTGTGTAAGTACAGGTTCATGGGCTGTGTAAGTGCAGGTTCATGTGTGTAAGTGCAGGTTCATGTGTGTAATTGCAGGTTCATGTGGTGTGTAAGTGCAGGTTCATGTGTGTAAGTGCAGGTTCATGTGGTGTGTAAGTGCAGGTTCATGTGTGTAAGTGCAGGTTCATGTGTGTAAGTGCAGGTTCATGGGCTGTGTAAGTGCAGGTTCATGCACAGAGAGGCAGAGGCTCTGTGGTTTCTGGAGGAACTGTGACCAAAAAGTTACAGTTCTGTTCTTTATTCATGATGCCTTGGCTTTGTTTTCTCTCAGCTTGGCTTCTTGTGTGTGCTGCTGCTCTCCGAGTAAACCCTGTTCAAACTGGAGTGTGAGTGAGCTTTGCACTGAATTATCTGATGGCTGCCTGGCCTTTTCTCTGGCTTAAGCAGAATCAAGCTCTTGCTTAATTTGACCCTCAGATTTAACACACAGTGGGAATTAGATTCAGTAATTCAGGTTATGATTCATGTTATGATCCACGAGGGGGAAAAATGAAGACAACCTCCTCAGGAAAGCATTCATGTGGATAGACAGTTCATGGAAAATGTGACTGGTGTCTTGACCACTGCTTTGATTGCCATGCCACCCCAAAAACATCCTCATCACTAACTTCAGCATTTTCTTCTTGCAGACTTAATCCTTCATCTGTAAGTAAGTGGAAACAAAGTGCTCCCTTGGCATCAGGCTGCTGGCTCTCCAGGATAACCATCCTGCCTCTCCAGCTGCCAGGTCACTTGCAGCATTAGGCATTGAGACTGAATTGGAAGTGGCAGCCCAGGCTTCAATTTCTATGAGGAACTTGTAGGAACTTTATTTCTTTGAGCCCTGCACCCCTCAGTTTGAAACTGGCCATTAAGCTTAAAAGGTGTTGAGCTGAGTAAAGGAATGGCAGATGGACACAGGTCAGGATCTCATCAGATCCCTCTCCTTTAGATATGGGCACCTGAAAAGTCTCAAGGACCGATTCTAAGATAAGCAACAACTCTGAGTGCTCTGAAACCAAAGCAGGCATTTGGAAATGGAATGGGGCTTGTGGTCACTGTCTTATTAGTGAAACTAGATTATGCCTAGTTTTTCCAAGTAAACATCTATCCTTGCTTTAAAAAAAGATTTAGATAATACAAAAAACAGAGTGATTATATGAAAAACATTTTCCTTGCACAGAAAAACAACTTTTCATGCTACCTCTGCAGTACAAGTGAAAGTTTGAAGTTGGTAGGGTGGTAGTCACTAGCAAAGAGAGCAAGGGTTGAGAGGAACAGTGGAAAAGGCACACTGGAAAAAGTAAGGCATGGAGGGAAATTGAATCAGATTGGTGACATGCAAGAAGGAATATATTAAGGAATTACAGATTTTTGTGTGCATATGCTGAGTAAAGCTAATTTCTGAACAGCAAGAAGAATAATCAATGCTTTTGTCTAAGTGTATTTCAATGCTTCTGTCTCAGTGTATTTCTTACTGATTAAAGATTGAGACGTGGAGTGTGGCTAGAATGAGTCAAACAGAATGCTGACAAGACAGGTAAAAAAGAATAAGATGATGAAGCAAGAAACATAGTGCCATGACTTTTAGAAACACTGCAGCCAATTTGCACACAGCCAGGTGACAGGGAATGCCCAGAGATCCCTGTCCCTGTGGACACAGCCCTGGCACAGCGTGACCTGTGGCAGAGCCAGGTGACAGGGAATGCCCAGAGATCCCTGTCCCTGTGGACACAGAGCCCTGGCACAGTGTGACCTGTGGCAGAGCCAGGTGACAGGGAATGCCCAGAGATCCCTGTCCCTGTGGACACAGCCCTGGCACAGTGTGACCTGTGGCAGAGCCAGGTGACAGGGAATGCCCAGAGATCCCTGTCCCTGTGGACACAGCCCTGGCACAGCGTGACCTGTGGCACAGCCAGGTGACAGGGAATGCCCAGAGATCCCTGTCCCTGTGGACACAGAGCCCTGGCACAGTGTGACCTGTGGCACAGCCAGGTGACAGGGAATGCCCAGAGATCCCTGTCCCTGTGGACACAGAGCCCTGGCACAGCGTGACCTGTGGCAGAGCTGCCCCGAGAGCAGCAGAGGGTATGGCAGGTGGGATTGGGGCTGAAACTCAGCAGTTAATTTCTCCTCAGTGCTTCCTTCACAAGCCAAGGGAGCAAACACTGCTGGAGGAGTCCTGCAGCAGGTTCCCAAACACCAGTCAATATCAGAGCCGTGCTTCTAATGGTGTTTGCAGTAGAGGTTATTAACTATTCTGCTATCACTGCATGAAATATCTTCCTTCAGATTCACCAGGCTGGCTTGTGTATTTTTAATGAGAGTTGGCACAATTCTTCACAGAGCTGTGGGAGCTGATGGAGATGTACCGGATGGGTTAGCCTGCTGGGACTCCCACAACAATACTTGTGCTATTTCTATCCATTTTGATCTAAAATAGATGGGTATGTCTTTAAAATGAGCTGGCAAATTTCTGTGCTAATTAAACTAAATTGAACGATACACAGGAACTGTGTTACTAAATCTGTGTATGAAGGCCCAGTTCTGAGAACCTTCACAGCTTGTGGACTACTCAGCCTCAGCCTCTAAAAATGCTGCATTGCAAAGCTGCTCTCCTACCCAAAAGACACTACCTGAGCCAATGCTGAGATTGCTTTTAGTGTGTGCTGGGCATTGGGCTCACAGCCTGGAATGCTCTTCCCCTTGATCCTTGCATCTGGGGAGCTCAGACATACACAGAACTGTCTAAATTCCCAGATTCTCAGTGGTTTTCAGCAGAAAAAAAAAAGAATAAATCTGGATTTCCATACCTTCATGTCCACTGCTACCCTTATCGTTGCTATTCAAAGTGATTATGCCAGGAGCAAGTGGTTAAGTATGAGAAGCTGTAACACCTTAAGAATTCTTTTTCACACAAAGAAGTATCTATTTATTTTCCTATGGCAGTTTTTTGTTTGTCAGTCATTTTTAAAATCATTTCTCAGTTGTCCTTTTCAGTAAAAAGTGATCAGTAAGGCTTTGTCCAGCTGCTCAGCCTCAGTGTTTTGTGTGGTTCTCTGGTGCTATGTTTTTTTAGTTGAAGTTCTTTGTCAACCCAGTGGATGCTGTGACTAATTTGGCTAATTCTGGAAGAAAGGATTATGCTTGAATTCTGTACTGGTGTTTTGAGTCTCAGTAAAAGATTACAATGAGTGAGTAGTCTGGGTTAGACAGACAGTTGGATGGGATGATACCTTCTGGCCTCCCAATAATGGGATCTTTTTGTGCCTGTGTGCTTTGGGCTTAACTTCTGAGCCAGTCTCTAAGGTCTCGTGCATGATTCCAGATGCAGAGCACTCCACACATTGCCATGAATGTGTGTCCTGGATAAATGGGAAAGTGCCTGGTGGGGCTTTCACACAGAGTGCAGAGATGTTACTGGGGCACTGCAGTATTGCCAGGCTTTCTAATTTAGACAATTCTCATGGTAGTTAGCTTTTTGGGTATAGTTTCATATTGTTTTAAAGAATGACGTTTATTATTTCTGAAAAAAGAGGAACTTTAAAGCCCTCCTCATTACAGAATTATTTCTGAAAAAAGAGGAACTTTAAAGCCCTCCTCATTACAGAATGACACTTGGAAAAGTGACTGCTGTCCCTGAAGACCATCTCCCCCTCCACTACCTAACCCAGAAAACAAGAGAAAAAACCAATATTGGGTTGAAAACATTGAGTAATCTAGGGTTTTTTATAGGGTCTGGTTATGATTCTCTTTGCTCAGGGCAAAGAGCCCCAAACTCACAAGTGTTCTGATTGCCAGCCCAAGTGAAGGCAGAGCCATGAGCTCACTCCATCCATGCTGGCTGTGCTCCAGCCCTCCCTGTGCCCTGCTCTTGGGGAAAGGGAATCTCCTTGGCCATCCAGGAGCTGGTGAAGACTTCTCTGGCATGCAGGGGACCAGGACTTGGAGGGCTGCTGTAGTCCAGCTCCCATATTTATGTAGTAAAAGAAAGTTTTCCCCAAATTCACAGCTAACTGATATTGATGAAGTAAACACAGAGGGAGAGGACAGGCAGCTGCCCCAGGAGGAGCTCAACCCTCACAACGCCCTCACTCTGATCACCATGGCTGTTATTACTGGTAGAGATCGCACTTGATTTCCCCCCAGCTTCACCCTGTCGTTCGGCTGAATTCACTCCCTCTGGGAAATCTGTTTCTGAGCAGAAGTCAGTAACAACAGAGGGATGCACATGGTCTCAAGAGGGTGAAGCTTCTGCCAGGGGCACTGCAGCCCACACTGCCCAGGGAAGGAGGAGAAGCAGCAGCTGCCCAAAACTGATGAGTGCAGGGCAGGCAGTGCCCACCATGAGGAGAGGGCACAGGAAGGAACCTGGGGTTTTTCAGAGAAGGGTGAGAGGAAATCCTGACTTTGGCTGGGGAGTCCTCCCTCAGCATGGGCTGTGAGCTGCAGAGGACTGACTGACTGCTCCACGCGTGTCTGTGTGTGCAGTAATGAAAAATGCAGCTTTATGTGGGCTGCCTTGTAGATGAGCAGTTCAGATACTGTGTCACCACTCCTCTTATCAGAGAACATTAGGTTTCAGCAATTTCCATTACTATTTTTATCCCTTATTGTGTGCAAATACACAAGGATTTTAGTACAGCAGAGTCATGTTTAAGCTGCTTGGAAGGCTGGAGAGCAAGATATCTTATTTTCACCAGTCCATCTACTGTCATTTTTACAAGTGAACCATATTGCTCCTACAGAATCAGAGCAAGCTTTTTATAAAGACATTTTCTTAGAGGATTGAATAGTTGCAATTGTTGTAGAAAGGTGCTTAGGTGCTGGATTAGGAATTTGCAGGATCAAAGTAGCAGTTAAGATGCCAGGGAACTCATCCAAATCACAGCATAGCTGATATTCTTTAGGGAATACTGGACTGTTTTGTATCCCGCACTCTTGGCCCCAAGTAACTTAAAACCTGAAGAATTGAAATGATTAAAAGTACTGGGTGGTACCTGTGAGGGTGTGGAGTGCCCAGAGCTCATGTAGGGCTGGATGCCCTGCCCCTGTGGCCCTTTATGGCACGGTGGTGATGCCAGAGGCGCTCAGCAGTGCCACAGGAGCCCCTCTGCAGCCCTGGCCACGGTGGAGTCACTTGGGTGCACTTGGGCATCCGGCCCATTTCCCTGGCACCTCTCAGGGGCAGGCTGACAGAGGAGGGGCTCTGGCAAGGAACTTCAGTTATTTGTGCTCTCAGTTACACAGAAAATGTAGGGGATGGCTTTGGTTGTGGGCTTGGTTATTCTTGTTAACCCGTGAGAAGCTGTGGGGGTTGCTGCCGCACTGGTCTCCTTGAGATCCACAGTGCAAATGCAGGCCATGAAATCTGTCCTGCCCCAGCTGCAGAGCCAGTGCTCAGCCTGAGGTTGGTGAGGCAGGGAGCTCAACTACAGCTCTGCTGCCCTGGAAGTGCCTCTGCCTGGCTCCTGTCCTCCCCGGGCTCTGGACAGGGAACAGGAAGGATAACAATGGAGCAGCCTTCTCCTTCCTCCAGACTTAACAACTGACAGGGAAGCTGAGTTTCATTGCCCAGATGCACAGCTGGAGCTGGAAAAGATGCCAGAGAACTGACACGTTTGACCCATCCCTGGAAGTGTTCAAGGCCAGACTGGAGGGAGCTCTGAGCAATCTGTTCTAGTGGAAGGTAGCAGGGGGTTGGGATTAGGAGATCTTTAAGGAACTTTCCAACCCAAGCCATTCTATGATTACATGATCTTCCTATCTTTTGCTTGGAGTACTAAGGTTTCTATTTAAAAACCTTTTTGAAAATCACTTGTCTTTGGGAAAAGTTTATGAAGGGCAGAAGTATGAAAATGAAATGGCACGTTTTACTGTAAGGGGAAATTTTAATTAATTAGAAGGAGGGAACTTCTTTTCAGTATTTTCTTTAAGAAAACTAATTTTTGTTTTAACAATACAAAAAAGCCCCTGATTCGGCCACAACAAGAAAATGTGAGGGGTATTTTTTCTCCATTGCATATATATAAGAGTGTGTGAAACACAGCTGTCCACGAGCCCAAAAGTGCAGCACATCCTTTTAACAAGACGTATAAGGAATACCTTAGACAGCTGGAATGCAAGAACCTGGCCCAGAAAACCCAGCAATGCCCTTCTGACTGCTGCAGACACGCCCTGGCACCGTGAGCAGCCAGGAATGAGCCCAGGGATTGTCTGTACAACACATCCTGCTGCAGTGCTGGGAGGGCTCTCGTGCCCTGGCACCGTGAGCAGCCAGGCTGAGCCCTGGATTGTCCCTACAACACATCCTGCTGCAGTGCTGTAGTACTGGGAGGGCTCTCATGCCCTGTCACCAGCCTCGTGTTCCCAGCCCAGAGTGCCACGAGCACGTCAGGGGTGACCCATTCAGAGAACTGAATGGGTGAAAAAAGACCTGAAAGGGGTGGCTGCAGGCCAGACCTGTAACCTTGACTCCAGTGCCCTTTCCGGGGGCTGGCTGTGGGTTCCTTGTTATCTGAGGAGCTTGTCATTTCCTGTGCTGGTTGTAACAGGGCTGAATGTTTGCTAGGTTACCTCACGAAGCTCCTGCAGAACCACACGGCCCACGCCTGCGACGGGCAGCACCTGAGCCTGCACTGCCCTCGGCACTCCACCATCAGCGTCCAGTCAGCGTTCTATGGGCAGGACCCCCACATGTGCACTGCTGGGGAGCCTGAAACCAGCATGGCAGAGCCCAGGAACTGCGTGGCGCCCACCTCTCTGCAGGTACCTCATGTTGTAAACGTTCTCAAGGTACACAGTGGTTTCCCTGCTGTTTCTGTGCAAGTGTTCTCAACCTTGAACGAGACAGCTCTGTAGCTATGGCAGTTCACCACCCAAAGTGTTACAGCTGGAAGGGTTTGTCTGGAAAGCAGGGTATTGCCATGGGATTGTGAGAGCTTTGGAGATTGCCCTCCGTGGTGATGAACCTTGCTTTGGAAACCCCATCCCTAAAGTTCCCTAAAATAATACACTCCTTTCCATTCAAGGGCTGGTCATGACTGAGTTGACCAGACTTCCTAATCTATCACACAGGCCCTCCTTGACCCCAGGGGAGGATACAAGCACTGGACAGAGCGGGGGTACAAATCCAGCTAATAAGATGACATGCTGGGTGGCATTTGACTTGTTGCATGCCTGTCTTCCCCCACTGAAAAGGCACAGCAACAGCTAAACAGCAAATCCCAAGAATTTCTGCAGGTACCTGCATTTCTGTGACTGCCTGATTTGTATCAGCAACATCCTATGGTTTGTTTGCTGGGCCTGCTTCAGTATAGCTTAGAATGATTTATATTTCATCAATTATTACTTTCTGCTGCAGAGACTTTTGTAACAAGGTCTGACTTATCCTGCTCTCAAAGGCTTGTTCCATCTTAGTGAAAAATACCCAGTGTTGTTCCAAATTCAGTAAATCCTGGCAGAAATGAGTAGTCAGTGGAGTCTGAACATGTTCTGTTTGTTAAACTTGTAAATGCTTTACAGAAGTTTTGATGGAGTTTGCAACTCCATTTCTGTCTGTAGGTCACACGTCCCTTCTTTACATCAAGGACTGTCTGTTCCTACCACTGCTGAGCTGAGGGTGTTATGAAGTGGTTTGGCAGTAATATCCTCTCTCTAGAAACAGCGTTAGGGCAGTTTATAAGTGTGGCTCACCCATGATGTACTGCAATTTTTGAGGACATTCCAGACATGACCTATGGGCCATGTGAAAGTACATCTCCCCACCAAAAACAGCAGGCCAGATGCATCCCTAATGTTATATTGCTGGCTGCAGTAAAGTGGCACCAACTATTATTTTGGGCTTCTGAGTGCCTTTGTGAGGTCTCCATGGGCAGTTTTTCCCCTGGAATATAATAAACACAGCACGGGGTAACTGTTATATAAACTACCCTCATCATTTGGGCACTGTGGCTGATCAAAGGCATGAAAGCATTTTGGCAAGGCCGTGAATTTGTGTCAGATACAGATGCTCTGCATCTCAGGGAGGTCCAGTTCTGTTACATCTTGTAAAGTGATTTCTTAGAAAAGAGCAGCAGTGACCTCATCCCTCCTTCCCTTCCCTTTGGGAGCGGCTCTGCAGTGTGCACAGGCAGCTGATGATGCCCTGTGGCTGGAGGAAGCACCACAGGCACTCTGTATCACAGACAGCTCTTGTCAGAGGGCTCCTGCAAAGCTGGGTCTGGCTGCAGACAGTGACTGCCCCGTGCTATTTTGGTATCACTGTTTGCTTTTGTGGCTGCCTGCTCTGCACAGCATCATGACAGGGCTGTTCGCATTAGGCAGGAGAAAACACAAACAGATGCACAGGAGATGATTCAGCTCAGGTGCAAACAGAAGGTGACTCAGCAGGGAACAGCTATCTCTGTTTACTAAAAATGTAACTCTGTTTCACTGGTCCCTTCCAGAGCTGTCCCAGTTGAGGAGGAGTTATTTTTTTGACTTGCAACTCTGTCAAAGGAAAATTGACTGATAAAATTAAGTCTGCTGTGCTTTTCTTCCCTTTTAAACTCTTTAGAGTGCATTTAATGCTGTAAAAGTGTTGGATGCATGTCCTCTCCCCTGCCAATGGGAGCTGCAGGGTCACTGCAATGTGCTGCCAATGTGTGTCATTGCTGCTTGGGAGGGAAGGTTTCCAGTGATGACACAGAGATCCAGCCCCTGCCAGCTCTCTCAGCCTGGAAATAGCAATGCAGCTTGTGCCACCACAGTGGGAAATTTCTGATTTGGTCTCTTGGTATCACTGAGACCTCTTCTGATGAGAAAAAAAACAAAAATTCCATAGATTTTGAGTGACTACCTCAAACTATCAGAATGGTTTATTACAGTTACTCCTGTTAAGAGTGGGGTGACCTGGAGATAACAAACACCCTCCTTTGTCACAGCCTGCTGTGATTTTAAATGCCATGAATCCTGCATACAACCACACAGACTATCCAGAAACAGTGTCAGAAAAGCCCTCCATTAGCTGAGTTTTGGAGGTGAATAAGAATTTCCTAAATACACTGCTGCATTTAACCTGGGTGTTTTTAGGTGTTTGGCTTGTGACTGTGTTAAAAGCTGGACAGACTGGCCCTGGCAATGTGTTCATATTTTCTGCAGCTCCAGTTCCAAGGGCACAGCTGGAGTGGGAGCACCAGTGTGAGCAGTACAGGCACTCAGTCCTTTTGCCAGACTGGGAGAGAGTCCACATGACACTGTGTGTATGACACTGCTGGCCTGCTCGTGGTCTGGCTCTGCTGCCACTCCCAGGGACGCTGCGCTGTAAGAACCAGGATATATTGCTGGGCCAGTGAATATGGAGTAGATATGGCCTTAGAACAGCATTGAAAACACCTCACAAAACAAGACAAGGAGGCTGAGGATAGACTTGCACATCTGTGCTCTGCAATCAAACCAATTCTGAAATTTGCTGGTGGCAAGTCAAGTGAATACCTGGTAATGTGTGAAACTGCAAGTGAGAAGGAATTGTCCCTTAAGCAGGAGCTCCTACACATGGCTTACAGCTTGAGTGGCACTTGTCATTAGTCAGAACTCTTTCAAGTGAAGATTATTTACACAGCATGTTCAGGCCCATGTAAGCAGACCAAGAAGTGGTTAAGAAGACACCTTTTTGTTACTTTCCCTGGACATTGCACTCCCATAAATGTGCCCAGGAGTGTATGAATGCCTCAGGTATGACAGCTGGGGGCTCTGTGCGTTTCCATGTGCTCTGGGCTCTGCACCATGGAGGCTGTGGTGGCACTCGGGGGACCTCGGCCAGCCTCCCCAGGGGCAGAGGGAAAAGTGACAAAAACCAAGTTGGTAACACCTCATTTGCTGAGCGTGGCTGTGATGAAGGTGTCCCCATAAAGCTGGCCATGACTCCAAGCCCAGCGGAGCTGTGGCCTGGATCCAATGATGCAGATGTTTCTTGCATGTTTGTAGCCTAAAAGTTGTGATTTCTCTCCTGTGTGGAACAAAGTACAACTAAGTGTTTTCATTGCTGTATAGCTTCATACCTTGTTGTCAAGACTATCCTTTTTGCCCATTGTTCTAGAAAGTACTGGATGAATGCCAAAACCTGAGATCCTGCCAGCTCCTTGTCAATAGTCGGGTTTTTGGGCCTGATCTGTGTCCAGGGACCACTAAATTCCTCCTTGTCTCCTTTAAATGCAAACCTAGTAAGTAATCTTTATCAGGCAAATGTGTTTTTCTGCGTGTTTTGTTGCTTGTTTTGGTTAAAATGCCACTGCACGAGGCTTTGCATAAATCCATGTGAGGTTTTGGGGCTCTTGGATTGATAACAAATTGTTCTTTTCTACTTTACCTTAGCTCTCCACTGTGTTTGCAGCTTCGGGGTGCTTGCTGCCAGGTTAATGACCAGTGCAGCTTGGCAGGGGCAGATGCCAGACATCAGACTAGAAAGGAAAAATGTAATGGAAATCATTGTCAGTGAGATAGCAACGGTAATGTCACATTAGAAAGAGCTGAGCAGCAAAACCAGATGCTTGGCCTAAGGATCCAAATGAAGAAGGTATCCTAGGAAGGAATATGCGAAAAATACTTAAGGAGCTGGGCCCAAAGCTTTCAAAGATTCAAAAATACCTCCTGTTTATAGAATAATGGCCAGAAGATACATGTGCTGACTTGGGTAGAGGCTTTTATTGTAGAATCACCTGGGCTCTGTGCAGGTATTCGATGCCATATGTGAAGGGACAAATCCTGCCTCAAAGAGAATCCACTTTGTAAACATGAGAAAGGGGGAGAACGATTAAGATAATCCTCATGAGGTTTCCTTTACTGGTGGTTTTTAATCGTTCTCATTGTTGCTGTGGTACGTGAGAACAAGCTCCAGCAGCCTGGGGGCTCAGCTCTTCCCAGTGAATTCCCGGCGTGGCTGCAGTGGGTCCCAAAGAAAACAGCAGAGTGCTGATTTATGGGTGGCTTCACCAGCCAACACAGAAACACCACCCTCAGAGAAAGCACCCAGGGGTTTCTTTGATCAGGGCACTGAGATAGATATCAGTGGCAGAACAGGAGTAGGTGGCAAGCAAACTGAAGGGCCAGCTCACAATGGAAAGTGGAAGCCAGAGCAGAGAGATGGAGCGATGTAGGCAGATGTCACCTTTGGTAAAGCACTGACTCAAGAACTCCCAGGGAGGTACAGTGGGACAATCATTAGGGGGGAAAATGCATGAAATTTAAAACTTTCATTATCTGTTTTATTATATCAACAGTTTAACTATTTTTGTATACTGCAATTACTAAAAGCAGTTTCATACTCCATTATTAATAGTAGATGGATTTGAATATCATAGCAGTGTCTGTGTCATTAGAAATCTTTTTTTGCTAATCAAAAGTGAATTGGGATCCTGTTCATTACTTTCAGAAGCTGCTCAATATTTTTTCCCATGGGAGATGAGCTTCTTTGGGTATATAGTATTTTCTGTGATCTGAATTTTTAAAAAGCTGGTCAAAAGCGTATTCAACAGCAGCTGCTGCCTTCAGAATTGAGGAATAGTCCAATTCCAGTGCAAATGACAGGATTTCTAGTGACAGGAAATTTCTATTTGTAGGTAAGATCCCAATATTGTTAGTCTTGGCAATGGAAAACACCCTTACTCAGGAAATCCCTTCAGGATAACTTCAGGTATATTTTGCAGTCCCCTTGCCTTCAAGTGGGCACTGAAGCAGTTGCCTAAATCCCTTGGTTTCTCACCTATTTGGAGTTATTGCTGCCATATCTTTGCAGAGGTTTACGTTGGGCTCTTCTCCTTGCCTGGTACCACTTGGGGTTATACGAACTTCCACAGCCTCCCCAGCACAGCCAGGCAAACTCAGAGTGCAGCTGCAGGCTCTCAGTCAGTCCTTGGGCACTGACCCCAGGGCTTTGGCCTGTTTATGTGTGCACAGCATGGCAGGTGCTTCTGCACAACTCACAACCTGCAGTAGGTCAAGTATTTTTCAAAATGTTTTCAAAATATTTTTCAAAATCACTTTTTACACTTAAGCTTGTGGCTGTTGATGAGCTCAAATGGAAAAATCTGGACTGTTACCAAGAACACGAACCCATTGTTTTATCTGTTCTGTTCTGGATGAAACAATAATGTTTTCATTCATGAGTAAAGAGGAGGTTTTTCTCTCTCCAGTGCCCGAAGAACCAGCATCCACCCTCCACTCACGGGGACACCACTCACTGACAATGAGGTTCCCTTTTCTTCTGCTCAGCTCAGGAATCTCCTTTTCCTGCTTTCACATTTTTGAGGACAGAAAAATTGGAGGAGAATAAACTCTTCTCCCTGACCTTATCTGCAGTAAAAAGGGTTGGCACCACAGCTCAACCAGAAGGACTTAAGAAGGTGGAGTGCCACCAGCAGAGCGGCTGCTTAGGCCAGGAAGAGCCCTGCTGGCCAGGTGGCAGATTTAAAGGAGGGATAAGCCATAAGGATGGGCTCAGTGCCTCCCCACCTCTGCTGAGGCTGCTGCCAGGGTGCCTCTGGCAGCTGAGCAAGGGAGGGGGGATTATTTCAGGCTCCTAATTCACAGCACTCTGCCAGCCCAACTTCAAATGAGCCCTTGCTGGATGGTGCCACCCAGGGAAGGCAGTGACCTTGTGGAGCAGTGCAGGTACAGCTGAGAGCACTCTGTGGCTGGGATGGGGACCCTGTCCTGCCCTTGTGTCCTGCCCTTGTGTCCTGCCATTGTCCCTGCCTCGCCCAGCGCTGTCACTGAGCAGTGCCAGGTGACTGAGGCACGTGCAGAATGCAACAGGGTCCCCAGGAGACACAAAAGGGAAGGGTGAAGCTTCTCTTGCTGAGCAGGAGTGCAAAGAAAGCCAGGAAAGCAGGGAGGCTGTTTCACTGGGAAAGGAGATTGGCAGAATTAGGGTTTTCTGTTCTGTTCAAGATGGAGCCCAGGCTCTCGACAGTCACTTGGGCACAATTCCTTTGGAAGGAGCACTCTGCTCTTGACTTTGTGTCTGGCTGTACAGGTGCCACGTGCCACTTGCAACAGCATTTGCAGGAAAGCTGTTTCTGTCCTGCTGCTATTTGCTATTAACAGCCCAGCTATTTAAATTGCCTCACGCTATCATATTGCTGTTTGCTTCTACTTTAGCTGAATACAAAACCAAATCAGCATGTGAGAACCAGGAACTGAAGCTCCACTGTCAGGAATCCAAGTTCCTGATCATCTACTCGGCCACCTATGGCAGATGGGCACGCGAGGAGAGCGTCTGCTCAACACAGGCGGAGCACACACCCCCCTTTGGTATGTCTGGGCACCACTGAGGGGCTTCTCCAGGCAGGAGCACAGGGAACAGGAACACAGGTGGGGAGAAACTTCAGCTGCAATTGCACTGGTGTTTTGAAAGCATCCGTGATGGAAAAGGGAGAGAGATTGTTTCTGAAACTCAAACAAATTGCCCAATATGAGGGAGGAACATAGAGTGAGAAATGCAGCAAAGTAATGAACTTTCATATAGCATATCAGTTCTTAGTATGATTAGCATCAAGAACTGGTTCCCTTGCCTGTCTTGAATTTAGGTGACATACAATAAATATCAGCTGTTGGTCTCTCTTCTTCCTCCAGCTTCTGACAAGGACCAGGTGACCTGAGTGTCATGATTGTGTCTTACTGCTCCTTGTTCTCTGATCCCTGTTTGTGCCAGTGCTCCCTGCACTAGCTGCAGGCTGTACACACCTGAGTGTCCTGATCCTGTGTGTTACTGCTCCTTGTTCTCTGATCCCTGTTTGTGCCAGTGCTCCCTGCACTAGCTGCAGGCTGTACACACCTGAGTGTCCTGATCCTGTGTGTTACTGCTCCTTGTTCTCTGATCCCTGTTTGTGCCAGTGCTCCCTGCACTAGCTGCAGGCTGTACAGAGGGTCCCTGGGGCAGGGCCATTGCTTCAGATGCTGTTGTATGAGCAGAGCCCAAGGCTGTGGTGGCACACTGGGGAGTTAAATGTACCTGGGGCTTCTCTCTGGCACCAAGTCAGGAATGCCCTGTGTACCTAGGACTAAACTGAGTAACAGGTTCAGTGGTGACACCAAGGGCAGGAAGGTAACTTTTCACACCATGAGAAGGCCAGCACGAGATGAGGGTGCTGCTCCAACCCCTTGGTACCTCACAGGGAAGGGCTGGCATGACTGACACCAGCCCTGTGCAAAGGCTTAACATTGCTCCTAAGAAACATGCTTTACATGTGACCTATGAGAAGCATCTCTGAACATCAAGAAGAGATCAATAATTAATCTTAAGAGCCCTTTGTCTGCAAGCCAATGTTTCTATTTAGTTACATAGATGCTATTAAAAATTTATTGGCTGAAAATCACAATCTGTTCTTAGAGAAGAATCTATTTAATATTGCCAGGTCTGTGTTTCACACTGGCTCTCTTGGGCCTTCACACAGACGTAGCTGTGCCTGTCTGTTCTGTGGAGAAAACATTTTAGCAGGTCTGACAGGCCCCCACATCCCTCATGACAGTGGCAGTAACGGGTGACACAAGGCAGGGCAGAGCCTCTCTGATCAGGACAGGCTGCCACCACACTCATGTCTTGCACTTCACTGACCTCTCAAAATCCCTCCCTTGCCTCTAATGTCAGCACTCATAGTTCACAGATCAGAATTCTGCAAACTTTCCTAATGGATGGAGTTTCCCAGGATAAAGAATCTGCAACAGCCACGAGCTCTGCTGTGGCCCCTGTGCAGGAGCAGCTGTGCAGCAGCACCCTGGCTGGCACTGGTTCTGTGCTATGTAAAGCAGCCTAGGACAGCAGGAGAGAGCATAAAACCTGAGACAAACACAAAGCAGGTCTACAGAGGGTAGATCCTTGTATGGATTTCCCACTACTCAATGGCAGTGCTCAGCCTCTGCTGCGTGGTACCAGGGACTTTCTGCAGGAATTCTGCTGGAATTTCCAAAAGCCCCCGTGTGGTGTGGGAGTTCACATTCAGTTATCACAGAAGACTTGGCACTTAGGAGCCAGACCCAGCTGGCTCCAGAGCTCTCTGTCTCGAGCCTGAGTCTTATTTATGTGGCTGTGTAAGCACCTACAGATGTGAGTGGGTGCATGATTAGATTTCTGCAATGACTGTGCACCTTTCTCTCTGAGAAAACAATGGTGATTTGAATGTAATGACTTGAGACAGCTCTTCCCTCCTGAATCAGAACCCATGCACCCATTTATGTTTGCACCAACAGCTGAAGAGCTCCAACACACATCCATTGTTGTTTCTGCTCACATTGGTGCAACTCAGCCCAAGGACAGCGCTCAAGCCATTCCAGCTCTTTCACTGCTTCACAGAGAAACTGTGAGGTGATTTTTTTAACATTGTGCAGAAGAGAAGTTACCCACAGGTCCCAATGACAGGCCCAGAAAGCATCTGGTGAGCTCCAAAGGTTTGCATCTCTCCATACCTGATGGGGTGCTGCCAGGTGTGCTGGGTGTTGATGGGGTGCTCCTCGAGATGGTGGCTGCCTGCTGATGTGTGTGACAGCAGTGACAGACAGCAGCTTTGGGTTCTGTTCTCAAGCACTGCTGCTCTGTGAACCACCTTTAGATCAGCTGACACATTTTCAGAGCTTTACTTCAAAGGGAACCCATGAAAACATAACATTTCTTTGGCATAAAGGCTCTTCTCCATATAGGAAATAAACTACATAAATCCATCCCTGCTGTGGGAGGTACCTGTGTGGCCTTGGGCGCTTGTAGGACCCTGAGCCTCCCCCTCCACATGTAGCATGAGTATCTACTCATGGAGCTGGTTTTCAGAGCCAGTTTGATGGTAAAAGCCAGCTTCTGCAGCTGTCCCAATGCCTGGCACTGTTAAACATGTACAGAATTTCAGCCAGCAACTTTGCTGTTTTACTAAGACTATCAAAAACTTCACAAGAAAATTCTGGGTGTGGTTCTGGAGCAGATTCTCTGTTCTGCCTAGAGGAATCCATTGTGCCCAGCCCCACAGCAGGAAACCATAGCAGTTTGTTCCTGTGAGAATTGCTGCCTTTTCTGACCCATTATCTCTTTTATATTTGTACTAACATGTGCATGAGGAAACAGAACATTTATTGGTCAGGAAAAGTTAAAGAATTGTGCCAGAACAGGTTACCATAGAGAGCACCAGGAAGATTCAGGTCAACAAACACCCCTCAAATAATAAATTACTCTTGTTAATACATGAAAATACTTGAAAGAAGGCTTGGTAGCGGTTGTCTCCAGGTTCAACTTGCAAGCCAGAACACTGCAATATCCTTCCCAGGAATTCTCTGGATGCACACTGGCTGGTCAGATGTGTGTTCCCTCAAGCACCATGGCCAGCAGAGCCCTGAATAACGCCCCTGTCATGGTTCTCCTTGCTGGAAGGTGGGGCTCCCTCCAGTACTGCCCTCTCTTTTACCCAGCCCCACTTTGGAGGTTCAGAGGGGAGATGGAGAATTCAAACTCTCCCCACAGCTTGCACTGTGCCAAGGCATACCCTGGGCTTGGGCTTTGCCTGCTCTCCTCTTTATTCCCAGTGGAATTCAGGTAAGAACAAGGGCTGAGCAAGTCAAGCAAGGGGAATTTTCAAAATCCTGTCGGTTCCTTCCAGTCCAACCAGGTGTCATGATTTTTTTAATGGAACAGGATTCTATGATGCTGTGACTATTTTTGTTTGTTTGCTTGGATATTGTAGCCAATTCAAAGGGCCTCTTATTCACTGACTGATTGAAAAGCTTTTGGTTTCTGTCTCTTTGCCTGTGCCCTGGGAAGGTGTCTTGAGAGCAGAAGGAACAGCAGTGAAGGTACAAGCAACTTTAGGCAGATCTGGAAATGTTTCCACACTGCCCTGGCACTTTGGGCATGGGAGACAGGAATCAAATGAATGTTGTGGATGCAAAAGTAAGGATAAAACAGGTCCGTTTTGCTTCCACCACAAAACCCCTTAAGTCAGCTCTCTCTATGTGCAGACATCAGCTATGGAAAGGTCCTTGACTGTGTCAGCCTGAGCAAACTGAGAAGATAAATTGGTGCTTTGGGCCCCAGGAGGTGCCAGTAGGAGCCATTGCACCCCTCTGCCCCAGTGAATGTTGCCGAGACAAAACTCCCTTAAAAGAAGAGATTTCCAGTGCAGCAGCAGGATGAGGAGTGATTATGTGAAGGCAGGAAGAGACCAGCCACCTTTTTCAGAGTCCAAATAACTTTCCTCTGAGATGAACAGATTTTGCTGGTGGAAGTTGCTTGGAGCACGCTGAGACACACGTCCCTTCAACCAGTAATGCTTTATTTACCAGCAGTTCAGGGGTTTCTTGGGTCTATTTCTTCATGGCTGACATTTGTGAAGGGTTTGGAAGTGCACTTGGCCCTCCAGTCTAACAGGAGCTCGTGCCTGTGCAGGAGTGTGGTTCCTGCTGTCAGGAGATGGAGATCCAGCCACACTGGCCCTTGGGGCTTGGTGGGATGGACCCCCCACTCTGCACACCCATCTGCAGGGCGGGCAGAGACACCAGGTTTGGGGTTTTATTCTTGTACACAAGCGCTGCTGCTGCCATTGGGTGTTTCTGCTGGAATCAGCAGTTCCAGTGGCCCTTTTCTGATGCACAGGCAGGACCGTGTGTGCCATGCTCTTGCATAAATTACCATATTATTGCAGCAACTTTCTTTAGGAGCCTGCAGCCTTAGCTTGCTCCAAACTCCACAGTTTCCCCTTGTCAGTTCATGTCCCCACAGCTGAGCTCCGGGCTCCACAAAGCACAAGCCAGCCTGATTTGGAGGTGTGAAATCTTTGCTTTCAGTTGATTTTAAAAGCGAGCTCCTTATTCTTCTGTCTGTGGGCACAGTAAGTGAGGAGCAGTTGGGGGTGAAAGCAGCTGGAAGCATTTGGAGAGGCTGAGACAGGCACAAGATGCTCCATCACCTGCAGGTTTTGTGTGGCAGGGTGGCAAGAAGGGAGGGAAAGCTCCTCCTGTCTGAATTGAGAGCAGCTTTAAGAAAGCAGAAGACAAATTACTTCTCATTAAAGCCTGTGTGATTTATGGCATGTCATTTGCATGCCAAAACTTTCCAAAACGAAGCTAATTAGGGAGCTGAAAGAGCCTTTCCTGCAGAAACAAGGCTTTCTGCTCCAACTGTTAAATAGCTGCAGTCACACTGGATACGTTATTGCTGCATTAAGAACCTTTCCTGACACCCGTGTCCCCGTGCCATCCCCAGCAGTGTCTGGTACAAAGGAGCCACCACAGCCTGGGTGTGTCCCGAGCAGCTCCGGAGAGAGGCACGGAGAATGGAGAGAGTTCCCAGGCACACACTGCTGCCTTGTCCGCCACCGCCGGATGCCACCAGCCTTGGAGCACTCTGGGAATGTGCCTCTCCAGAGGCAGCTTACTGGGAATGGATCTACCAGTCTGACAGGCCCCAGCTGTGCACACCAAACAGCACCTGGGCAGGAAGAAGCCACGTGGTGTATTTATGTTCATCTCCCCGTCCGTGGTGTCTCTGGGGCCATTCCACGGCATTCCTTTACTCCAAACACAGCCTGACCTCTCCTCATTCAGTCACTGGAATAAGGAGGGTAACTTAGTCACGGTAATCCCATCATTGAACTGCTGGGAAGGTAGCAAGGCCACATGTAAACCAGACAGGATTTTTTACTAAATCACCAAAACCAAAGTTTTCAATAAGTTTTTTTGTGTTATAACACTTTGCAGGTAACGCCTGTCCTGTCCTGCAGAAGAAACGGGCCCGGTTTGCATTTTCTCACCTGTGACACCAGGCCAGCCTTGGGGGCTCTCCAAAGCTGGCCTGCCCAGAACCTGCGGGCTATAATGACTGGCTCCTGAGGCAGAGGAGCCAAATCCAACGTGGATAGAGATGATAAGAAGCTATTCGGTCCCACAGAATCATGAGCAAAGGCAAAATGAAACACACACCTGCCATAGCACTGAATATGTAGAAAACCATCAGCACAGCATCCTCCTGGCTTTATAAGGCACCAAGAGTAGCTCCCAGGGCAGGAAATGCTATAGAAAACATAATTCAGTTTGCCAGTTTGCTTTTGTGCTCCCAATCTATTAATTTATCAACCACTTGACAACTCCTCCTGATATTCACCAGCTGGTTTTGTACTTGCCAAAGTAAGCCTAAAACATCCATCCAAATACATCCTTACTCATCTGGAATTGCCAGGGAGGGAAACTAAAACTGCTGAGTTAGTTAATCAGAACTACTCAATGCTTTAGGTCAGCCCTTCCCTGCCTTCCCAGCACGCTCTTGGGACACACAGGTATTGGCATTCTAGGTCTCTGAAAAGTCAGAGCTCTGTCCTAAAATCCATGTCCAAAGCACCCCACGAGCCCTTTGTCAGACAGATCAGCCCAGTATCTCCCGATGGCTTTGCCCAGGTATAGGACTTAGTACTGGTGTCAGGGAGTTAACTCCAAAAACCACAAATCTGCCCCATTTTGAAACATTAAATGTCAAGAACTCAGTCTCAAACCTTCTCTTGTGTTCAAACAGATTCGGGGAACCTTTGGAGTATCTTTGCAAACAAATAAAGATACAAAAGTATCTTTGTCCTTCCTCTACAGAGGCATGACCGAGCTTCTGCAGGTGGCTGGGGGCCATCCTTTACTGTAGGGACTATTTTAATCCCCAGAGAATGACATTTCAGACCTTTAGAGCCCCTTGCCTCAGAGCTTGGAGTGAAACATCTGTCATACACAGAAAGCTGCAGTCTGTGGGGTGATGCACAGATTCAGAGAAGTATTACTGTCTCCAAACTTGTCCTTTCTGCAGCCTTTCTGTTTAGAAACCAAAACTACAGGGTGTTTTTTGCTTTGTGGCTTGGAGGTTAGCTCATGTGGATACAGAGAACTTAATCACATTTAGAGATGTTCTTTTTTTTAAAGCAGAGTGTGACTCACACACTTTCCCACTCAAATAATTTCAGCTCCAGTGCAAAACCCATTATTGGAGGGCACATGTTTCCCTGGTTAAATATTGAGCCCATTTTGACCTCTTCACAGCAAACCAAAAGCTACTTTTTAATACCCTGAACTTCCCTGTAACCTGAGCTGCTGCAACACATAAAAACTGATCTCACCTGACTTGAACTGAACTTGGATCTCCAGTTGAGTCATCTCAGTAACCCAGGGCTGAGAAACAGACTTGGAAAGAGCATTTCATCTCTAGATTTGAGATGGCATAGATGGAGAGCTACTTGGATGTGCTCATTCTTTCCAACACATCCTGAATGGAACACTGAGACCTTACAGGGGCACCTGTTTGGAGCTTGATGGGACTTTCTGCACCCTCAGTATGCACCTGAATGGCAACATGGCGAGTCACCTCACATTTGTATTGCAGCTGACTTCCCTGCATTGACAGATCTTAATATTTAACCCTGAGGTCCTGCTAAGGCCAAGGTACCCCTGAGATCAAGTGCAGATTTGAGTCTCTAGTCATGCACCCAGCAGCTCTCATTTCAGAGAACACCAGGGTGCTGTATATTGATTGTGTGCGTTTTTTCTTTCAGACTGTTTGTCTTACACAGCGCTGGAAGTGTTATCAAAAAGGTGCTATGGGAAACAGAGATGCAGAGTCATTGTCACTAGCCGGGATTTTGGGAGTCCGTGCCTGCCTGGAGTGACAAAATCCCTCAATGTCAGCTATGCCTGTGGTAAGAGCAAATGCACATCATTTCCAGGGCCTCGTGTCTGCTTGCAGAGACACACACATGTCCACTGTGGGCACCGAGCCTTCCTAAATACCCCTTTCCCTTTATCACAGGAGCTTTGTGACACAGCCATACACAACAGGTGAACAACCCCCTGGGCACAGCAGCACCTCCCAAAGACTCTGGCATTAAGGGGGTTTTGCTATAGAAAATGCAACCAACCAGAAAATATCAACGGTGTAGTTCAATATTTTTGAGAAATACTATCAAGATAAGAGTTTGTTCCATAGAGCTCACCTGCAACAGAGCTAGGAAAAACAAACTGGCATTGCCTGGCATCAGTGCAGGTAAAACAGCCCAGCATAATTGAAGCACTGTGTACAAGCCAGTCCTGAAACCTGACTCATGTGAGTACATCTACAGCTTCTCCCTCACAGAGGGGTTTCCTTTCTCATGGAAAGGGAAGGGAAGGTTTGTGAAAAGTAAAGGCTTGAGGTTATACATCCCTTGCAGCACTGAAAAGTACTTCAGCTCACTCCTCAAACAAGAGGGAACAGTTTTCCATATTGTTTGCTACAGACTAATATAATTTCCTAAGAGGCAAGCAGAATTCCCTAAACCACCTCAATAGGAGCAGCTCCACAGGTACATAGTGCAGAGTGCTGTGGCTGCATCCCTCGTGAGCAGTGCTCAAAGGGCACAGGTTACCTGAGACACGCTTTAAAAACAACACTAACACTGATGACCAGATCACCTCTACCTGAGGATCAGAGGAAAATGAGCCCCAGGAGACTTTCAGTGTCCCCAGGAATTGGTTTGTCAGCTGTGAAAGGTGGTGCAGTAATTCAGCTTCCTGTTCCTGGAGAGATCTGGGAATCTGCCATTGGACCAACACATTATAGTATTGTGCAGCTGCCTGTATGAATGAGCTAATGGAATTCTCTCTAATTACAAGAAGTCCTTCCTCTTTGCACGTCTGTGTAGCAGAAAGGCAGAGTGAGTTTGTTTGCACAGGAATTATGCATTCTGTTATTTAGGGATGTGGTTTTGCAAAAACACGTGGGTAACAAATAGTGTTCTTTTGTGCTGCTGGCACATTTGGAAGAGTTTTTCTCCTGCCAAATCTTACTGGGCTGTGCAGTCTGAAGCATTAGCCAATGATCTGCTGATCCGATTATTTTATAATCATCTAATGAACACGGGAAGAATATTCCAGAATGGCAGTTTCCATTCATTCTCCTCACTAGAGGATGCCTGCTAATCTGATGCTTCCCAAGATAATGCAAATAGATCTCCCCCTGTAGTGACAGGAACTCAACAGAGCAGAGCAGTTTTGTTCTCTGGGCTGTGCCACACTTCAAAGTATTTCTAGCATGGTCAGGAGTGTGAAAAAGCCCCACACTCTGAACCCAGTGCTCAGCAGCTGTTTATGGGGAGCGTGTCTGGCTGCATTCTGACACTGGCACTTCATTCCTGACAGTAAAACATGGCAGGAGCTGGGAGGTGCTGGTTTATTGAAGTCTCAGTGCCCCCAGAGATCTGCTCAGCATCAGCTCCTGTCTGTGCCAGGTGGGACCTCCTGGCTCTGGCTGAGCCTGCCCTCCAGGATCAGGGAACTTCTCTCAGGAAACAAGGCTCCCTCAGCCCCGTGGTGTGGATCAGGGAACCTCTCCCAGGAAACAAGGCTCCCTCAGCCCCGTGGTGTGGATCAGGGAACTTCTCTCAGGAAACAAGGCTCCCTCAGCCCCGTGGTGTGGATCAGGGAACCTCTCTCAGGAAACAAGGCTCCCTCAGCCCGTGGTGTGGATCAGGGAACCTCTCCCAGGAAACAAGGCTCCCTCAGCCCCGTGGTGTGGATCAGGGAACCTCTCTCAGGAAACAAGGCTCCCTCAGCCCCGTGGTGTGGATCAGGGAATCAGGGAACCTCTCTCAGGAAACAAGGCTCCCTCAGCCCCGTGGTGTGGATCAGGGAATCAGGGAACCTCTCTCAGGAAACAAGGCTCCCTCAGCCCCGTGGTGTGGATCAGGGAACCTCTCTCAGGAAACAAGGCTCCCTCAGCCCGTGGTGTGGATCAGGGAATCAGGGAACCTCTCTCAGGAAACAAGGCTCCCTCAGCCCGTGGTGTGGATCAGGGAATCAGGGAACCTCTCTCAGGAAACAAGGCTCCCTCAGCCCCGTGGTGTGGATCAGGGAATCAGGGAACCTCTCTCAGGAAACAAGGCTCCCTCAGCCCCGTGGTGTGGATCAGGGAATCAGGGAACCTCTCTCAGGAAACAAGGCTCCCTCAGCCCCGTGGTGTTTGGCACTCCCTGGATGCCAGAGTCCCTTTGTGGGCTACCTTTGGCAGGAGGTGACTGACTCCTACTTGCCAAAGCAGTGCTGGCACAAGTTGCAATACAGATGTGATTATCTTAATAAAAATTCCTATCCTGGTCCCAGCTGTTCTGTTCAGTGACCTGATGTAGCCTATACCAGAGAAATCCTTGCATCTGAAAGGCACCACAATGAAAACGAGCAATGCAAGCAGCCAGGGACTCTTTCTGCCCATGCCATTCTGAACTAAACATTCCCCTGCAATAAATGTTTGAATGCACAGGGGGAAGGAGCAAGCAAAGCCCTGGGGAGCTCCCCTAGGAGGAGGAACATCAGCACAGGTGAAGGAGCCCCAGGCCACAACAGGAGCTGTGCACTGGAGAAGGTGCATCCTCCCAGGATGTTGTTCAGAACAGCCAGGCCTGCAAATGCAGCATGCAGGCTGGAAATAATCCTGCTCCTGTCTGCCCCACACGCCAAGGAAAGTGTTTTGCTGCTGGAAAACAGCTACGAACTACCACGAGGTACAGGACAAAATAGAAATGAGCTTATTTACCCCTCGATCTGTTGGCCTTCCACTGCAAACAGGAGCTAAGACTCCCAGAAGGATTCCTTCATCAGGAAAGGAAACAGCTCTGACTTTGAGCCCACACAGAAAGAAAAGTTCTGCTGAGAAAGAAGTGCTATTTTTAGTTGTTTTCCAAGCGAAAACTATGCTAAGCTGCAAACCTTGGTCTCCTCTGTTCCATTTAACTCTCTCAACACTATTTCTTGGCAAGTGTTTCTATGTGGGATAGAGGTGAGTGTCATACTAGAAATTTCTTCCTTCTTTACCCCCCCAACTGAAAAATCAATCCATCTGCCTTCCCATAGCACAGGAAGAGGTGCCAAGGTCTGGGTGGCTGAAGGGGCCACTCATCCATTACAGAATATGTGAACTCTCAATGCCTATACAATGCACCTGCTTGTAGTCCTTTTAATTACTTGAAGAAGGCTGTGAACACTTACCAAGGGAATAAACTAATGAAATGAGAAAGATGCAGCTCATTGATTCCCTTCCTCAGCAACTGTCCATCTCAGCAGCTTCGCAAATGGCATCACACAAGATTTCACCATTTATCTTAGAATGACAGTGAATTATCCTCCTCCAAACCCAGCATCCAGATGCAACTCAGCATCTGGCTGTAGCCCAGTTTGTGCTGAATTTAGAGGCCAGTCTTGTCTCCATCCAGTGGCTGGCACACCCTTGAGGGGCTGAGGACAAGGGGCAGGGTGCCAGGCTGTATGGAGACGCACTGGTGTTCCTGGGGCAGGCTGGAATGAATCCAGTCGCAGCCCAGAGCCGCCCTGGCTTCACATGAACCACCCAGGCATTCATGCTGGAAAAGAGCCCCAAGATCGAGTCCAACCTTCAATACCACTCTCAGAAACTCAGTTAACAAACCCAGGGTGAGCAGTGGGATTCCTAATTACCTGGGGAGAGGGGTCTTAAACTAACAGAACACAATTTACCTTTTGTCTCTGCAGTTCCCAAATTTATCCTCACGGCAGTCAACCCCCTGGTCCCTGATAACAAGTCTTCCATCAGCCAGAACGATGGTACGTACCAGCACAGACACAGGGCTTAGATGGAGCAGGGGAAACCCTGCTGAGAGAGCTTCCCCTTGGAGAGCAGAGGACAGCCTGGGAGTGGGGTGTGAGCACAGTCCTGCAGTCAGCAAAGCTGCAGAGGAGTGACCTGCCCAGCCTGCCCAGAGCCAGCATGCTGGGAAGAGTAAAAGTGAAACTGTAGCTGTTTCAGGGCAGAGAATCTTTTACAAGTTACGCCAACAACAGCTCTTCTCAAAGGCCACAACGTTAAGGATGAGCCTGATGCGTGTCCCCAGTAACAGGAGCACATGGCATGGTTGGGCTGGGAAGGCCACTGGAGAACCGTGAAGCCTCATGAAGGACAATTATTTCAGAAACCCCAGTGGGAATAGGCACAGGGGGTTTCACTTGGAAACAAACTCTTTTAAATGAATTTGCCATTTTCTAGATATTTGATATTTTGAATAATTTGTTATTTCTACTCTATTTAACTTACCAGCCGTTGTTTGGTCTAGTGTTCTGCAGCTCCTTGAGCACAGCACTGGCCTGCCTGTGTTTTGGGTGGAAAAGTTACCGGGTTTATAAAAGATCCGTTTAGTAGCTTCCCTGAATTTGCTTTACCTCCTCATGTCACAGGTGCCGACCTTGATCCAAGGGAGTCGAGGCTTCCAAAGAAAGATGGAACTGTCGTTAGCTCTAACTACTTGGCTACTTTCGCATACATTAGAGGTAGGAAAATGAGGCTCAGATTGTTTGGCTCACTGGATTGTGGCACTGTGGGAAAAGGGGGGATCAACTCCAAAGATTACAACTAGTAATCCCATGTTTATGGTAATGATATTATTACAGTATAATCACAATCTTGTGGATGAGACAATCCCAGCATAGGTGATATTCAGGGAATATTCCTTGCCTTGAAGGATTCAAACTCTCTTAACAACTGCAGCAAAGATATTTTTAAATTTTCTATGGGGACAGTTGGTTGTTCAGTACTTCTGAAAACCCAGCCCTGAACTATGAGAGCACTGGAGACATCAATCTTTGGAAAGGTTGGGTTGCATACATACATGGATCATCAAGGAGTAAGAAAGAAAGGAAAAAGCCATCCCAAACCCAGCCTTCTGTGCTGTGAGACGAAGCAGGTTCTGTGACTTGGCAACACTAAGGGCAAAGGAAGAAAAGGGCTCCCTCCTCAGCCTGGCCTGGAGGTGCTGCCGAGGCCCTGCAGAGCCCAGAGTCACTCTGCTCATGGCCCTGTTTGTGAGGGCAGCACGGCTGGAGAGACCAAACGAGGTGTGCAGAGTTCTGGCAGCTGGCTGACAGCAGCACTGAGCTGCTCACAAAGGGCTGGGGCCGTGCTGTTATCCTACAGTGCTATAACCAGAATGGATTTTTGCCCAGCAGCTGGAGAGGCACAGCTAGCAGGGTTGGGCGGTGTCAGGAGGTTTGGGTGCCCTGCGGCTACGGAACACTGGGGAGTGGCTGCTGGGGTTTGTAACCAGCCTTGGCAGCTGGCACAGCATTAAGGCCTGGCTCTCTTGCCTGCAGATCACCCTGAAAGACTCGCTCTGCTCTTTGTGTCCAGCGTTTGTGTGGGGCTGATCTTCACGCTGTGTGCCTTAGTGATCTGCGTGCTGTGTCCCGGCGACATCCGGAAACTGCACGGGAACAGGGAGCAGCTGGTGCCACAGAGCGCCAGAGCCTACAGGAGCACTGAACAGGAGCAGGAGGAAGAGGAGGGGGAGGATTCCTCCCTTTCAGACACCCAGGATGAGCCAGACGGACTGTACAGACCTCCTTACTCAGGTTATAACTCGGCAGAGGCAGCAGAACTGGCCGAAAGGATTGAGCGCAGGGAGCAGATCATACAGGAAATCTGGATGAACAGTGGCTTGGATATGACACCCCCTAGGAATATGAATACATTTTATATTAATGAACAATAAATGGCTTATTTTGGATGACACTCTACCCCTTAAAAAAAAATGTACCTTCTGTGAAGGAACATTCGTATCAGTGAATATAATTATTTGTAAAATAAAAAGAAATATATACAATAAAAAGAGGGTTTCATACCCTTGACTGTCAAGAAATCCTTCTGTGAAAAACACCCTACAGTTTTAACTAATGGTACAGATTACTTTTCACTGTAATTTACAGTTTCACTGTAACTGCCAAATGCATGTTCAGGAATATTAAAAAAGGTGGAAAACATTTCATCAGATGTATTCAACCATCAGAACAGACCTGCCCAAGATGTGCTCCTGCTGCTACCTGTGCTGGCCAGTCTGTAAAGGACAAGCTTCAAAATGGCTGCTGCTCCATAAAGGACTCTTGAAGTTGCCACACTCCGAGAACACTTTACTTAGGGGAAACACTGGGTTCATTTTTCTGATCCTAAAGCAGGGTTAGAGCCAGCATTTCAATGCAGGTCATATTCTCAGGACTTTTTATCAGTTCACAATCTTTGCTTGAAAATTGTTAGCCTAGTCAGATTTGGTTTCAGTTAGAGAGAAAATTAAATCAGTAATGTGTCTAAGCTGAAACCAGAACAGCCTTCCTGTCTTAAAAATGTCTCCAATATTTTTGCTGCAGCCCACAGGGAATTTACTGAACAAAAGGAGGAAAAATGTCACTTCCTACTGGTAATACTTCATGGGTTCACTGTGCTTCCCCGCTTAGATGCCGTGTGCCCAGGTAGAGCGTAGTATGAAACACTTGGAAAGAAAACAGTGACGTGCCTTGTCATTTCCTGCTGATACAAAGTCAAATTAATCCTGGAAAAACTTTAAAGGGAGGAAGGGACCTTGCTCAGATGACTAAGGCACAATCCTGTGCTCAACTGGAAAACCTCACCAGCAAGCAGCATCCTATCAGCGGAAGGAAGAGAGGCTGAGGAGCTGGACAGAGGGCTGAGGTCACCAGAGCACTGGGAAGCTGCAGGAGAGGCTGGCACAGCCCAAGAGCCTGGCTGCAGTCCTGCTGCTCCACTGCTCTCCCCTTCAGCAGGAAGCTGTCACAGCCTGTGCTGTGCACAATACTGATCATTGGGTTTAGCTCTGGAGAAGCCCTTGCTTTGGTCCTGAGGCTGAACAAGGCAAGTTGGCCTTTGGGGAGGGCCCTGGGCCAGATCTGGCTCCTTCCTCCCGACTCATGGGGCAGGTGCCACCCATCTCCCAGTCAGATACAAAGGGACTGACCTGCATGCCAGCAATTCCTGCTGCTGACAAACCAGGCTAGGACAAAAACCTGATCATCATCTTTGTATGGAGCAGGCTGGGCTCTGGCCTGCAGGGCTGAGGGCAGGGGCTCCAGGGGCTCCCCAAAACTCTGAGGCCTGGTCAAACTCCCTTATGGAGAGCCTGGGGCCCACAGCCCAGCTGATCTTTTTGGAAGTTACCTGGCTGGCAGTTAATGTTTATAGTCACAAAATCTGTGCATTTTCTTCCCTCATTTTTACTGGGAAGCCTCAGTGGGGTTTCAGCCCATAAGCAGACATCCTAACACAAGCTGGGAGTGATCTTTCCTTCAGACTTCACTTTACTCAAGACAAGGTAAAGTCAGCATGCCCTGGTGGTGCCACCTGGAGAACACCTGGTCCAGCCAAAGATGGGACTCCGCAACCTTTCTGGGCACCCTGTGCCAGTGACAGTGTTCCCTGGTGTTCAGAGGGACCCTCTGTGTCTCACTTTGTGTCCATTGTTTTGCTCCTGCCACCGGGCACAAGGGTGCTTTCCCCTCTTTGTTCACTCCATCCGCAGCTCCCTCCACCTGGTACCTCTCGTTGGGATTCCCAGCTCAAACCTGGGTCTTCACTCCTGCTGGCAAAGCAACTGCAGCGGCAGCAGATCAGCAGAAACCCGAGGTCAGTCCCTTCCTTGGGCCAGAACGTTTCGCTTTTCCCAACTCCCGTCCTCTCCTTGCCCTTACAGCCTTGGAGGAAACAGACACTTTACACTGAAATAGTGATTTAACAATGAAATAGTGATTTCACTGATGGCCTGCTCCCCTCCTGACTTACCTCCTGCCTGCCACCACTCGCCAGCAGGCAGACAGACAGAAATTCCTCCAGGTGCCAGAGAAGCAGCTGCTTCCCAAGATGGAGCATTTCACAGACACCGGGAATGTGTTTTGAGGAAATTTTAAAAAGTTCAGTGCTTAATAATGCATGCCTGTTTAAATGGATCCTCAAACACAGTGACAGACCCAAACCCCAGCACCAGGAGCAACTCAGCAGGGCAGGGGAGCAGCTTTTGCTCCAGGCTGGGAGGTCAGGCTTCACTCAGGACCTGTTCCTGTGACTGAACTATTTATGGTTCTGCATTCGAGTTGCTATTTTATTCTTTTTGCATAAACTTTCTGAGTCTAACTGGGGAAAGCTGTCAATTAGTGGTTTACCTCATTTCCCAATACTCACTGTTTGCAGCAGTCTGAGTCAGAATGAAGATAAACACAGAAACACCTGATAAACAGACACTGAATTATTTGGATCTTTCTGAAACAACACCCCAAGTATCCAGCAGACAAAAGAGAAAGTTAATGAGGTATGCACTTCTCTGTCCCAAGCCCTAAAAGCCAGCAGCTGAAGTGCCACAGCTGGAACCTGCCCAGGCTGAGGGCTGGGTGCCAGGAGGCAGCAGCAGCAGCACTGCTGTGGGAAGGACACTCAGGGCTGCCTGGGGGATGGAGCTTCAGCAGGAATATCCCTGCAGTGTCCCAGAGGAGCAGCCTAAGGAGAAAGCACTGCAAAGGAGAGCTGGCACGTTGTTTGGACTAACTGCTTCATGCCCCACACACAGCTGGGGGCATGACACACATCTGGAAATTCTATGACCCAGCATCAACATCTGAACTTGCTGGTGTGGCTGTTTGAACTCCCCACTCCTGCCTTGAAATCAGCCTCAAGTTTGTCACAGGAATTCTGGGTGAGGTTGCAGGAAGCAATAAATAAATCCTTCCAAATCCTGGGCGAGGCAGAGAATGGGCAATGTGGGAAAGCAACACCATGAAAAGGAGAAAAGGAATGAAACCAGGTGTGGAAACCATTTCCATTGATCAGGATGGAGATACGGCCACAAAACCAACATTTCAGCAATATTCTGCTCTGTGTCTCCTTGGAGAGAGAATGGATTTCCTCCATCCAAGGGCACGGCTACTCTCAAACTCCCAAAAATAAGTGGTTTACAAGAAAAACAAAACTTTGCTTTTGCCAAGTTCAAACCTGCATGTGGTGTTTCTATGTCATTATCTCCTTGGACAGTTAAATACCCACAGGCTTTCCTGGGCTCCAGTACTCTTCAGTCATTTTCCATGGAAATCATTCCATTTCAGCCACCAAAATGAATCCAGCAGAGCCACAAACACTGTTGTGAGAACTCCAAAAAGCATCAATGCTATGGAAAGTTTGCTCAGCTAAAGAAAAACCCAGCACCAGTTACAGCAGAGAACAGCAGTCAAAGGGGCGCAGAATCTGTGTTAAATGTTTCCTATGCCTGCTTTTCCCTTGCTTTCAGAGACAAAATGAGAATATTATCAACTCCAGGACATTGATTTTCCTCTTAGGAAGTGGAAGAACAAAGTGTTTTTTCAAGAACCTGGTTTGCCATGTGACGTAATTCCAAATAAATTTTAAATTAAAAATATTTGAAGTTTTTCAACTCAGAAATGCAAATTTTTCTTTTTGTAAAAAGTCATGTTGCTGTAAAGTTGAGATTCAAGAAAAACTACCAGACATCAAACTTCCCTGAAAGTAAAAAAATCAGTGATTGAAGTAAAACCACCATTAACAGTTCACTGAATGGCATTCATTACCTGTTCTGCATCCAATCTTCAAGCTGCAAGTTCAGCAAACACTTGACTTTCAACTTGATTGGTGTCTCTTCAACCATACTAATACAGAAAATTATGATGATTTTTTACTTCCATCCTAAAAGACCTGGTCCTATTAAAGTTGGGTTTATCCAATCTACCTGCAAATGATGCTTATTTTTGTACACAAATTACTGTCAACCGCTATAAACCAGCAAGAAAAACTAAACCCAAAGAATGAAAATGAAGCACGAGGATGTCACTAGTGTTTATATAAAAACATTTCCTTTGAACAATTCTTAAGAGGTTAAGTAATTTCAAAATGACAGTTTGGAAATAGCTACGTTGAAATGTGAACAAGAACATAAAAAACCCTTAATTCTCCCTGGATTAGTCAGGGGAAACTGATTTCCTAGAAAAGAACTTACCTTCTCCAGAGCACACCATCTAACAGCAATGCAGGAGTGAGAGGAGAGTATAGAGAGCACTCAGAACAACACCAATATTCCAGTGCATATTTACTGCATCTCTTACCTATGCAACACATTGACATCTCCAATTCCGAATTACAGGTTTCTAATAAAATACCAAACGTCAGGAGAATCTGTTCATTTCTTTGCAGAGGAAAGTGCTGCTGCAGTCACAGAGAAACAGGAACATTTATTGAACATCTAAGGCCACACAAGTGACAGTTTCAGCTGCTGTCTGAAGAATCTACCACACACACCACAACTCCTTGCTGCAAACAAGAGCATCAACCGAGCAGCTTAAGAAGGGGTGTGCAGGGCTTCATCTTGGACCCCATTTGATGTCTTTGACACCGTGAAATTGCCTTTTCAGAGCATGGTTGTCTGCCCACTCAGCATTGAGAAAGGAGTCGTCGTCCTCCTCCTCCAGTTTCTGTGGCAGAGAGGGGAGGGAGGCAGTGAGGGCACAGGCTGAGCTCTGTCAGAGCAGCCCAGCACCCAAGAACACCCACCTTCAGCTCCTCCTGCTTCCTGTAGTAGTACAGCATCATCTCCTTCTGCTCCTCATGGCTGATCACAGGCTCCCGGCCCGGGGCTCCCTGTCCTTTCTGCAAGGGAAATTGGAAATGCTGCTGACGCCCTTTGTGATACGAAGGAGAAGCTGCTACACAGAGACAGCAAAATCCAGTTTTTTCAGACAACTGGATTTAATAAGGTCCCTCAGGACAGGAAAATAAATGCTGAGAAACTGTGGCTGCATTCATAGAACCACAGAATGGTTTGAGTTGGAAGGGACCTTGAAGGTCATTTCATTCCATCCCCCTGATGTGGGCAGGGACACTTTCCACTGTCCCAGGGTGCTCCAAGCCCCATCCAGCCTGGCCTGGAACACTTCCAGGGATGAAGCAGCCACAGCTTCTCTGGGCACCCTGGGCCAGGGCCTCAGCACCCTCACAGGGAAGTGAGGGTTATTGTTTCATATCTGGGTCTGAGTCATGCTGTCAATTCTGAGGACATCAATGGAAGATGCAAACAGGATTAAGTCTATTTTATATAAATTTTCACTTTAAAAGATGTAATAAATCTGTTTTAAGGTCACTCTACATATCTCTTTAGCTCCCCTACTAACAGACACAGCATGGCATAGGATTCAGTCAAGCAGGGAAGTAAGGGAGTTACAAACCACTACAAATAAAAGGAAATTTCTTATCCAGGCCACTGTGGCCCTGGAAGAAATGATGGGCAAAGCAGAAAACACGTGCTGTCAGCAAGTGCAAGCACAGCATCTTGCACAGAGATGGTGCACGCTCTCGAGGACAAACAGGCCTGAGGCAGTCTGGGCACACAGGAACCCCTGTACTGCCCTGCTCTTTGAGCAAGTCCTTCAAGTAATTAAACAGACAGCACTCCTGGGAGCCTACGCTTCAGGGGCTATTGAGATGCTGCACCATTTCCCAGTGACCCCGGGAGGAAAGAGAAAGCAAATCTGGTCTTCTAAATAAATCACCCAAACCACATAAACCACCTGACTTACCTCTCAGGGATGCACCGCAGAACCCACTGCAGGTGGCAAGATTTGCCATAAAACTTACCAGTTTGTATTCCCTCTATTCTTTAAACACCTCCTTGTACTTGACAAAAACACCATGGAGCAAGAAACAGCAACTACAGTATGTAACTGACAGGCTAGAGAGTTACTGAAGGAAAATCTCAGAGTATAATCCATTCAAACCTTAAAATCGATGCAGAGTTTTAAGATGCTCAAGCTGGAACTAATCTAATCCATTTTATACTCCTATGGATAGTTCTCTTGCACAGAGAACAGCCACCAAGGGTGAGGAACTTGCAGAGCAATCTCCCAGCAATACTCACTTTCTGGATCTTGACAATGATGGTTGTTTTCTCATTTTTGCCTACATAGTCAGAGAGCAACTTTGTTTCTTCTAACTGCTTTCCTGCCCACCACAACTGTGCTTCGGATTCCTTTATAACTTCAGTTCCAGCCTGTGACAAAATAAACAAGGTGAAGAGTTGGAGGGTGTTGCTTCTTGGTTTTTTTTTCAAAACCAAATTTTTTTCCAGGGAAAAAAAAAAATCTTTATGGAATTCCTAACATGAAGTGTAATTTTACACTCTACTTCTACATGTTTCTCCTCATAATCATCGATGGCATTTTTATTTATATTCCATTCAATCTTGATCTAATATAAATGCTTTGGGACACAAATTCTCCATCCTGGAGGTGAAAACAACTTTCAGTGATAAGATGAGGAACAGCACAGGCCATGTTTAACCCAGGACTACGCACAATGGGAATACATCACTGCTTACGTGAGTTCCTGACAAGTCCTCTTTATCTTCCAACTCCATCCTGATGGGATCATGCGGAGGCAATCCCATGGGATACACGATCAGGACAGCCCCTCGGAGCTGCTCCAAGGCGTCTGTCACCGTCTCCATGCCAACACACACACCGGCCTGAACTTGTTTCTGAAACACACACAGGATCAGTGGCAAGGAAGCAAACCTGCAGGAGAGCGGTCAGCTCAGAGGTGAAGTGATGGGACACCTGAGCCGAGCCAACCGGCTGCACAGAGACATGAGGAGGGCCCATCTCCTCACTGGAATACTGACTTGGCAGTACAGCTCCCGCCTTAGGGCCCTCTGGTTAGGCTCGTTAGCGGGGTGGGGAGAAAACAAAAAGGGGAGATCTTCACTAAACTGTGAGGAGACAACTGCCCCTGGAACACAGGACTCAGACCAGGACACGTGTGACCACAGATACCAGACAGGGCTGCTGGGGCTCCAAGCACTTGGGACTCATGAATGTGGTTCAAGCCAGCAAAATTCAAGTGAGGGATAGAGAAGGGGCTTAAAACTTGAGAAAAAAATAGAGCACATGTGAGCAGAAGTGTAAAGCTTGGCAAACTGCACAGCTCAAGCAGAGAACTGTAAGAACAAGTACTTGAGATGATTCCAAACCCTCCTGCAAGGATGAAGGAGAAACACGACACATCTGGAAGAAGTAAAGGTCTTCCCTGCAGATTTAACAGTCTCTCAAGTACTAAGGTAAGGCAATGTTGCCACCTTGTGGACGTTCTTGATCTGGTTAACTGGCCAGTACAACCCCAGATACACAGGCACGTTTCTTTATTTTGTCATTATCAAGTGGCAAACCAAACAAACCACTTCCCAAACTATCCTTAACTCCATCCATAAATGTTACTAAATTTGTGTTTCAAAGCCATACGAAAGCTGAAACACCCCAGAGAGCACCTCCAGGTTTGGCAATGTGAATCTGAATGCTGAGAGCACATCAGGGCAAACCTTGTGCTTGTCTTTGCACACACACACTCAGCAGGAGTGAGCTGAGCTGAGTGCAAGGCAAACCAAGGCCTAAGCCCTGCTCCTGGAGCCCTGCAATGCCAGGCTGCACTGAGCTCTGAGCAGCCTGCTCCAGGGGAAGGCATCCCTGCCATGGCACTGGAGGAGCTTTAAGGTCCCTTCCAAACCAAACCAGCTGTGATTCTCTGATAACCTAAGAGATTAGAACACATTTTTCAATTAATTACACATAAAAGTCGAAAGACTTCACTAACTCCACGAAGAGCACAGAATGCAGTTAATTTTTCACCAGAAGGCACGACAAGCATTCACCCAAAGAACACAGCAGTAGCAAATTGCAAGGCTAAAACTGAATGTGATTTAATGGTTCCACATGGGCAGGGCTGCCAGCATTCCCTTGGAGTTTGGATCTGATTCCTTAACCTGTTGAACCACTTACCAAAAGCCTTAAAGAAAAACATTAACCAAAATGTCAGGTTTTATTAGATTATTCACATCACTTCATGGCATTTCTCAACAACTATCAGCCCTTGCACTGAAAAAACTCTGATTTTATTTGAGATGCCCAACTCCACAGCACTTATTAGGAAAGCCCCACACATCACTTGAGGAAACTTACCTTAGAGATCAATGCCTTGGCTTCTTCTATTGTCTTCTTTATAACTTGCTGCATTTTTTCATTTGGAGCTAAAAGTAAGAGACACATCTCACAGTCTATGCTTACAGTAAAGAAACCAAGCACACATCCTGTGCAGACTCCACTGTGAGCAGATGAAACAGTGTTGTATCATGAAGCAGGAGTTATACAGTTCATTCCTGTATTTCCTACTAACTTAAGAGATAAGCAGTATTTTTCCTGGGACAACAAACTGACTGTTCCCAAAGCCATGTGACTGCCATTTGCCCCTGGATCCCTGGAAGTGCTCCAGGCCAGGCTGGACAGGGCTTGGAGCAGTGTGGTCCAGTGGAAGGTGTCCTTGCCCACGGCAGGGGAGTGCAAGTGGATGAGCTTTAAGGTCCTTTCCAACCCAAACCGTTCTGTGATTCCATGGTTCTATGATCTGGAACTTCATTTGGGACAAAGGCCCTCAGCGGAAAGCAACCACCATAATCCCACACCCTCCACAACAACCCAAGGCTCCTTCCCTGCTGGACTGCTGTGGGCTGTACTGGCAGACATGCCTCAACTGGGCAAAACAACTTGCAGCCTCCTTTTCTAATTAAAATCTCAATCTAGCAACTAAGACAGTTTCACAAATACACTGTACATTTCATATCACAGTTATCTGTTTCTATCTATCTATTTCATATCACAGCTATCTATTTATTAATTGCTATAAAAAGCCTGCCCTCAAAAACAAAAATCCAGCTTGTTCCCAGCTTATGTCCCACTTGGGTGCATCATCTGATAGCACTTGGTTTGGGTTACATACACACCCTGTTCAATTTTCTAACTTTGTCAATAGCACAAGGCTGAACTCCTACTTACAAAAACATGCTCAGTGAATCTGGACCCCAGTCAAGGAGAAAAACGGAGAAATATTAGAAAAACAACCTGTTCATGTATCTTGGAGTCCCTGGGGAAACCCAGTTCTCAAGTGTACATTTACAAATGGGGAGAGTCAACTGAACTGGACCAGTCAAACTTGCTCCTGGTGATTGTTTATGTGCTGAAGAGAGACCCTGCTCTTTAGGCTTGTTAACCAGCATTACCCCAGATTCTGACCCAGGACAGAATTCCTGTGTGTGGAACTTACAGTTTGGCTACCCAATTCCAGAGTCAGGGATGTGTTGCTCCCTGTTGTATCATGGATTGTCTGTGCCTGAAGGGAAAGAACAAGCACTGACATTTGACTTACCAAATCCATTTCTTCGCCCCAGTTCATCCTTCCTGAAGACGCTTCCACCACTTGGGACACACTTCTCTGCCCACTCGTCCTTTAACTTCAGCTCTTCGATCTGCTCATCTGTCAGTCCTTGCATGTTGTAAGGTAAGGAAATACCATGCTCTGCCAGCTCCTCCATCTCTTTAGAGTGTTTAGAGAACAAGATTAAAAGTCTCCGTTACTATAGTCCATTTACAAAAGCCTTTTACATGATGCATATGCAGGCAAAACTTGCCCCTAGCTTTTCGTTTCTAAACAGGTAAATATAGGGAATAAAGAATAAAGGATATAAACAGACATATATAGATAGGGATGGTGTAATTATGTTGAAATTTATACATTTTACATACCCATAAAACAACATAACAAATGACACACGCAGGATGCAAACCCTCATGATACTTAGTGGCCATAAACCTTTTCTTTTTGTTATTTCCCTGGTCAGATTTTTTTAGATTTCAGAGCAGCGTCGGTATGGCCTCAGACACCCCACAAACACCGTGGCTGTTGAACAGCATGTGTGGGTGGGCTGCAGCCCCAGGTCAGGCTTACCTGACAGCAATCTGTGCTCTCACAGCCCCACAGCAGGGCAGGAAATGGTTTTTAAAGCTGCCTCAGAAGTGGGCTCAGCGCTAATTCAGACATGTCACTGACTCCATGGCATGGCAGGGGATGCTGGCCAGAATAACTTCACACACACGTTGAGGCACTGCTGGTCAGGAGGGAGCACCTCACAGTGCCCTGAAGGACGACTTTGGACAGAGTAATAACAGGGCAAGGGGGAATGGCTTCAAACCGCCACAGGGCAGGGTTAGATGGGATACTGAGGAGAAATGCTTCCCTGCGAGGGTGCTGAGGCCCTGGCACGGGATGCCCAGAGCAGCTGTGGCTGGTCCCAGAACCCTGGCAGTGTCCAAGGCCAGGCTGGACGGGGCTTGGAGTACCTGGGACAGTGGAAGGTGTCCCTGCCCTGGCAGGGGTGGGACTGCGAGAGCTTTAAGGTCCAAACCAAACCAAAGCATTCCGCGAGTCCCTGATTTAAGCAGCCGCTACCGGCACACGAAGCGGGAGAGGTTTCAGCGCTTTGCAGTGCCCTCACTGAACACCGAAGGCGGGAATTCGCACCCACCCCGTCAGGAGCGGAGGCGGCGCGTTCCCGCCGCCCGGGCAGCTGCCGGAGCCGCTCCCGCCCGCCGCGGCCCCGCGGTACCTGAGCACAGGCGCTGCACCTTCAGCCGCCCGTTGTGGATGCGGGCGACCAGCGGCGCCAGCTCGGCCAGGCGGGCGCTGCCCGGCGCCTCCAGCAGGAACTCGCTCTCGCCGCCGCGCTTGACGTGCAGCCGCACCATGGCCGGCCCGGGCGGCCCCTCAGCAACGGAGCCGAGTCCCTGGATACCGGCGGCAGGGAGGCAGTGCCGGCACCAGCCGCGTCCGCCGCTCCGGGAGGCCCTGAGGGCGAGGGGGGGCCGCTGCCGCCCCGGCCGGTAGCACCGGGATCCTTCGGGATCCTTCGTGAGGCTCCGGTCCCGCAGCAACGGCGCCTCCGCCGGTGCCGCCGCCGCCGCCGCTTCCCCTTCCGGACTCCCCGTGAGGGCACGGGAGCGCTTAAAGGGCCCGCGCGCCCTGCCCCGTGTGGGCAACGACCGAACGTCTCACTAACTGCAGGTAAGCAGTTTAATTACCTCCCAAATTAATTGTTCTAATTAATCATCAGCTATATTTATATAAATTATAAGTAGTGGTACTTCCGACTACCCCGTGAGGGCACAGGAGCCCTTAAAGGGCCCGCGCGCCCTGCCCTGTGTGGGGAACGGCAGAACGTTTTACTAATTGCAAGTAAGGAGTTTAATTACCTCTTAAATTAATTGTTCTAATTAATTCTAATTAATGATCAGCTATATTTGTATCAATTACAAGTAGTGGTACTGGCCGGCCTCCCCGTGAGGGCACGGGAGCCCTTAAAGGGCCCGCGCGCCCTGCCCCGTGTGGGGAACGGCAGAACGTCTTACTAATTGCAGGTAAAGAGTTTAATTACCTCTTAAATTAATTGTTCTAATTAATCATCACCTATAGGTATATCAGTTATAAGCAGTGGACTGTTCTTAAATTATCAGGCGGTATTTAGCAAAGTTGTTACAAGCTACTTCTGTGGGGACAGCCTGCGAAAAGGCCTGAAACGTTCAGTTTTGATAAAGTAACTCTGGTATTTCCAATGAACAAAGCCCGGGAGGGGAAGAGGGATTGGAGAGGCTGGACATCTAGAATACAGAATTTATGGATCACAAGGACACTATGCAGAAAATACCAGATAAAAACTCAGTATATGCACTGGAAATTCCCTACTAAAGGGAAAGATACAAAAAGACTAAAAATATGCACTAATTAGCATAAGAAGTGAGAAATCAATCACTAGTAAATGACAGAATACTAATTAATTAAAGATGATGATGTAACTTAGAACCCATGAACGTCTTCGTTTACTAAAAATGTTTAAATAAGTGAAAAAGTTCCATATCAGCGTCCGTGTGGAGGCTGGAATTCTGTTAGCCACACAGCCCCTGGCCAAGAATAAAGGAACGCCTAACTTGCTGACACTAAAAGGACAGTTTGTAGAGGGTTTTATTTATCCTGACGATTTAGGAGGATTTGGTAGCACAGGGGCTCACAGAGAGAATGACCGTAAGAACGGGAATATTTCAGGCATACCTGGGTGTCCCGGGGGATACAGCCATGGAAACAGAGTCCAGGGACAGGTGGGGAGTGGGTCTCACCTCCATCCTCCGTGTTTGCAGAGCGTCTGCTGCTGCTCATTGCTCCCATCAACACATGGCAGGGCCTCCCTGCAGCTCACACATACATACACATACACATATATATACAGACCCTGAAATTTGGGAGCATGCCCTGTGGTCCCCACAGTCCTGTGAGGCGCAGAGGAGCCGCACGCCGGGTACAGTTCAGACAGATAGTTTTTAATCACTGCAGTTAAATATTCGACAACATATTTTATCACGTGACTCCCACTAGCAAAAGTTCCCCCCTGAATTTGGTTCGCTAATGTAAGGATATACCAAAACATCAACCACACAGATGTCTGCAGCAAGAGCGTGAAACAAGAACTCACACACCGAAGCACAGGTAGTACCGCTGCTGTTCCGAGTGTACAGCTGGAATGACCTGAACAGAAACAAGCGCAATAGAAACTCACTATCACTCCTCTAGGCGGCTGCAGCTCGTGGCTAACCAGGGGCTGTCCGAAGGAATAGCGGATTATTTCAGGGATTATCTCATGGATCATGTTGTGAGAGCGTTTGAGGATTCCAAAAGCGTGCTGCCCTGGGATATTTCACTACTCTACGTACAATCTAAGCGTGCTGTTTCACCCCCTGGCTGGCACACTACATGGTCTGCAGCTGGCAAATACTGCTTTGTACCTCAAAAGCCAAGGGGGCTTTTTTCCAGAGGTTGAGGAAAAGCTTGCTGTATCAGCTGTTTCCAGTTTGTGGAAAAAAAATAAGTATAGTTAAAATAGTAATGAATAAATGGATGATATGGAACAATTATTCTGAATTAGTGCTAGTGAGTGTATGTCACAATAGGATCTAACAACTGAAATGTACTGACACAGGAGATTAATTGAATATATTAATATGCAAAGTTTTGTTTCTATTTTGAAAGTAAACTATTTTTGTTGTGCCTCAAATTCAAATATAAGCCTTACAAATACCCATAGCCTCTGTTATAAATTAAACAGCTTCTAAACAATACTTGTCAACATTCAAAACTCCATAAACTTTGGCAGCTCTTTGGTAAATACTTATAAATATCAACTAACAAAACAGTCAAAAGGGAGGGGAGAGGCTGCCAGCAGGGAGCCTCTTCTTGTGGAATTCCACAGAGGAGAACAGAAATGAAAGAGCTCCCTAAGCAAAATCTGTGTCCAGGATTGACAGGTTTTAGTGAGACAGTAGCTCACCCTTCTCTTTTTGTCTATTCAAATACTGTTACACCGAGATTTTCATAAACTTCTGACCATTTCTTGTGCTCTACCATATATACACATTCAAAATTTATACACAAGCTGAAGTGGCTGTTTACGAGCAGAGTTAAGTTTCAGTGCATTTAACACTTAATTATTGCACACAGAATAATCTCAAATGCCCAATTATTCTACTGGATAAAATGTAGGAACAACTAGAACCTTCTGCATCTCTGACCACCTATCTCTCTGTAAAACCATGACTTGGTGACACGCTGGGTGCCAGAGAAGGATCTGCAGGGGACCTGTTGCTGGCTGCTCTGGATGGCACAGGGGGGGCAGGTGGCTTTCTGGCTGGCAGTGTACAGAAGCAATCAGCAGCACTTTGGCCCCAGTCAGCATCAAAGGCAAAGTCTGAAGCGAGGAAGGTCTTGTGCTCAGCTCCCAGCAGGGCTGGGCACCCAGCCGGGTTCCCGGAGCCGAGCCGCGCAAAATCCGGAACGCTGGCGGATGGCTTCAGCTGCGCGGTGAAGTCCTCGTCCTCGTCAAACGTCACCCACCCCCTGGGCTGCACGTTCTGCACCTTGAGAGATTTACTGCGCAGCCAGGACGCGTTCTCAGCTGCACCCACGGGACACAGAGGCTTGCTGGTGCCACAGCTGGGCGGGGGCAGAATGGGCAATGGGCGGGCAGCTCCTGCCAGTACCTGCGAGGGCATCCTGGACTCCCGTGTTTCCGGCCTAAAGGGGTTCCCAGCATTTGGAGTTCTTTCTGCGAATGGATTTGAGCAGTTCGGCCCAGTAATAAATGGGTTTGGAGAGCTGTGCTGATGTTCCTGGGATGAGTGAAAGGTTGGAATAGGAGGCATTGCTGATGTGCAAGTTACAGGATTCAAATTCTCCGCATTTCTTTGCCTCGCTGAAGGCAACTGTAGCAACTCCTTCTGGTTTGAGGTTGGAGCGGGTGATGTTCGGACAGATGTCTGCATCTTGGACACGAGCAGCTGGAATGACAGGTCTTCAAAAGGGTCACTGCTGAGCTGGGGTTCAGGGTTAGTGCCGTGTGTCCCGCTGGGATTCTGCTGCAAAGGAAGCAACGCGCTCAGGAATCACACAGCTGGTTCCAGGTTATTCCTACTGCCCCCTTCTCGCTCCTCAGCTCAAACTTCACCCCAGTTTTGTTTTAACTAGAACTGTAACAGCAGCCTGAACCCCCGGTCTAAAGAAAAGCCTCTAAGTTGTTAAACACCACTCCCCCCTGCTCGGCAGTGAATGCAGCTGGAACCTACTTCCTGCAGGTCCCAATCCCAGCAAAAACACTAAGGGAACTTGGCAGAGGAAAATGTTTGGGAAATGGACTCTAAGCGAGGGACAGCCCAGCACAACTAGGAAATGAAAAGCTCCAGGTTACACTGTTTGGGAGTTTCTGGTACTGATGTTACAAGCAGCATTACAGCACCACGATGAAATGAAACATTAGTGGTATTAGTAAATGCAGTCAGGCGTTTCTATGTAGGCAGGCATCCGTAAGCATCTCTTTCTTCTTGGCATGAAAAGGGACAATCACTGGTTTCATAATTAAAATAACAAGTTTTCTCCACAGAATTTCTCAGCTTTTAAAACCAAAATACTCCTGGTTTTACACACCGCTCCCAACAACAATGCAAGGTATTTTCTACCTTGTACAAGCTGTCCAAAGAGGTGGAGTATTTACTTTGTTCAGTATGCACACTGACAGAACAGAGTTTGGAGCTTCCCCTTATCAAATGAGTTCAGCTTAAGTTAAAACGGCTCCTAAGAGTTCAAATGCCACAAAAAGATTTTATGATAAGTTAACAGATAAATTTAATATACCAAAAGAATTGAATTGACTGTCTATGTTTAAGGCTTTTTGCAGAATAATATTAAAACAAAGGCACTGAGTAACTTAGGAAAAAATGTGAAAAATTGAACTGTAGAAGGAATACAAATCAAATGCAGCCTGGCACCAGCTGGTTAAGTCCTGTGGTCATTTGAAAGTACAAGATCCCAAAGAAACTATGAATCCAAATTGCTCCTCATTCTAAGTAAAACTTGCTTTGAGTAATTCTGGAACTAAATATTTTTAAAATGGTAACAGTTTGTTTTACTTCGGGTCACAGCAAGTTCTCTGTTACTTGAGAAATGTGATATACGGGGTTTATTTTAAAATAGAATTTGGCAGTGCAATAGCATCGGGATTTATTTGCATCAAAGAGAACATTTATTGCCACGCTGATCTGTTTTCCCCAAACAGACCGAGATCAGGAGGCTCAGCAGTGCCTAAGCAATGTAGGTGAGGGCCCAATTGTTTCATAAAAAGATGATGACCCAAAATAGTTGCTCTGGCCCTCCCTGCTAAAAGCAGTGTCACTTGAAATGCACCATGAAAGGAACAAGCACACTGCGGTATGACAGCCAACCCATGGATGCAGACGGGGGTGTTCAACGGGATGGGACTGCAGATGTATGAAAACACCATTCATACATCCTTCTGCTCAGATGGATGGGGCACGTACAAGAGTGGGAAATAGTTAGATACCTGTTACCCTGACGGTTGCTCCTGCTTGTGAAAGAGAAACAGAGATCAGAGCAAGGAAAATCAGGAAGAAAATCCAAGTAACAAAGCAACCTCATGTTAAAAATATTTTCAGAACTTCTCACAAAGCCGGTTTTTTTTGAGCTGTGAATACAAACCACAGGTATTTACTACACACTACACTAAATTTTCCATTTCTGTTGTCTTCTACTGTAAGCTCAACCATTAAGAGTCATAAAAAACCAACTCAAGTCCACTGTAATGATATTTCCATACAGACAGCCATTGTGCAGCTGACTATGCTACTTTTTGGAGACAAATTACAGGAATCTGAGCATGGGTGGTCTAATTCGAGTCACCTATTAACATGGAAAGCCCCACAGCTCTCATTCTGGGAACTAGGTCGCTATTATCCCTCATCTCTAGAAATAGTTTTGCAAGCTGAAAAAAACCATAACGCCTCTCCTTCTGTGCAACTCCAGAATCTCCCTTCTTTGCAACAAAGATCTGTTTACAACAACTAATTCTCTTTTTCTGCATGGATTGTGTAGAGTCCTGAATATTCACACTGTACCAGTGATTATTTTTATACGAACAGATTTCATTTCTCCAATATCATAATCAAGATTTGCATAGCAGGATGGCTTGGAATTCACTACCTCTCAAAAGACCTTGTGCTTCTTTCAAGACCTTTCCTCAGTAAACTGTACTTTTTGGTCTAAGCTTCCAAAATGAAAGGCAGTTCACGGGCAAAGAAAGAGGTTCAGGAGAAAGAAAGGAAAAGCATTTAAAGATTTTTTCAGTTTGAATTAAAAAATCAGCTCACTGAGGACCGACTTTGGCTGCTTCAGTGTGGTACAAAATAGGCATTAACTGCTGTAGCAAAAAAGGGCTTCAGATACAGGCATAAGAAAAAGCCTGAGCAGCACTGAAAACCTGCTCCTGCATTTTGAAGCAGTAAGAAACTATGGCTTTTCCTAGGAAAAGTTGGTGGTTTTTTATCATAACAGTCTAAATAATCCCAGAGAACAGAATATTAATGTTACTGCATGAAATTCCCACATTATGTGGATAGGTATTTTAACTGACACTGGGAAATGGGGAGAATTCTGTTTCTATTAAGTATTTATTAATATATTGATTACGTTGATAACTTATTTATCAATATCATCTCTCTTCAATGAATGATCACCAACATCAAGCACCACATCATGCAACAGCTATTTAAAACCTGTGCTACCTTACTGCACAGCTTGTCATGCACGTATCATTATCAAATCAGATCTCCTAGGCCCAGTGCTTTTCCATACAAAGCTGCCAAATGACAACATCCTTTTAAGACTGAGCTGTCCATAAACTGCAAGGCCATCATAAGAAATCCTAAATTCAATGTTTAGTATTGAAGATGTTAGTTATTCAAGGCCAATCCACAAGCATTATTACTCTCCGTGAGCCCCAGGCCCATTGACTCCGATCTCTGGAGCCTTGTTTTTGTTCTGTGCTCGCTTTAGGGGCTCCTCAGAAGCCCGCAGCACAGCTGTGTCACCTGGCCCAGCGAAGGAGGTCCCTGCAGGGTGCCTGTACTCACTTGCTGCTGGGAGGGAGCAGGCTCAGAAGGCAGACTGTGCGAGGAGCGGCTGCGGGGCGGCGGCTGCGGCGGCTCCAGGCCCTGCGCGGCACCGGCCTGACAGGGATGGGGCGCCACAGGGACCGGGGGCTCCTGCATCCTCAGCACCGCGGGGCTGGGCTGGGCAGGGCCAGCGGCCTGAGGCTTCAGCGGCTCAGGAAGCAGCGGCGAGCCTGCAAGGACACTGCAGTGATTCTCATGGTAAGGACCTGTATGCACTATTGAGGATGGCAGGATGGGGAAGCACCAGAGGGAACTGCAGAGAAGGGGCTGTGAGAACAGCAGGTGTTCGTGGCAACGGACTGGAAACCATCAGAAACTCAGCAGATCTCCATTAAAAACTGCTAGTTAAGTTGAAGCTGACAGAGGGCAGGGTTAGATGGGATATCAGGAAGAAATTCTTCCCCGTGAGGGTGGGCAGGGCCTGGCACAGGGTGCCCAGAGCAGCTGTGGCTGCCCCTGGATCCCTGGAAATGTCCAAGGCCAGGCTGGCTGGGGCTTGGCGGAAGGTGACTTGGAATTAAACCATCTCCAAGGTCCCTTCCAACACAAACCATGCTGTGATTTTACACAAAACACAGACCGTGTCACTCCAAAATGGACTTCAGTTATACTGAACAGTATTTTGGAAGTCACTATTATAAAAGGTGTATTTTTATATTTTAAACTGTAAGTCTAGGAAGTTGTTTTGAGAGTCAGACATAAATGCTATTCCACATCTTATGGTTACAGAACTAGCAATGCATAGAGCATCTCCTGATCAATAGCCACACTGTGACACACCAGTGAGCTCAGACCAAACTGCAATCTTTGCACAGTTTCTCTGATAGCACAAAACCTACGGGTCAAGATCTCACGTGATTTTGAGATTAGCATCCAAAAATTCAATACTTGTGGATGCCTAACACAAACTGCCAAATGCCATCACATCCAAGAACCTTCATTCCTAGTGAAAAGTGGAGACATCTGTTGGAAACAAAGCATTCAAACACAGACTGTAGTGCCTGACTGAGCAGCGACATTTGCATTTACCTTGTAAGGGAAACTCACCCCGTGGTGGTTCAGCTGGCTTGGGCTGAGCCTCAGGTGCTGGTCGTGCCCCCGAGGGACGGACATGGCTTTGTGGGGCGCTGATAACTCCAGCTCGAGGAGGAACAGTCTGGCAGGAAAGGTGGTAAAAACAGAGTATTTTAGTTCTGCTTTGGATCTGCAGTCAGCTACTGCTACATGATTCTGAATAATCAGGATTCTGTGAAAAACAAATTCTTTCATAAGAGCTGCTCAACTGATTTTTTGTGCACGTGTAAGAACAAAGAATACATTTTCAAAACACAATGATGGTTCAATTCAAAGCAAAGGATTTTTACAACGCTTTTCAACTTGATATAAATATTTACCTGTGCAACAATGCTAGAAACAGTTCTTATTTTGCTAATATTAATAAGGCAATTTACCTAAGTCCACGAATTGTAAGCAACAAAATCAACAAGAGCAACTACTTTATGGGGAGGTCTGTTCCTCATCAAACAGTATTAATGAAACACATTCTGCGTCATCTGAAGGCTCAAGTCTTCCTGAGGCTGATGGAATAGAAGTTAATATGCTGGGAGTGTAAATTTAAAAGTCTACATCAGTATTTAAAGAGACACAGGAAGCTATTCCAGATTACAGCTGAAACAGAGGAAATTACAAGCACAGTGAAAGCTGAATAAAGGCACTGGGATAAAAATGCCCGAGATCAAGGGCAAATGACTGTGAGACAGGAAGGATTGTGAGACAAGTTTGTAAGACTGGTTTCCTGTAAAATGCTGTGTACCACAGGACATTCTAGAAATGGCTTTCAGAGCAAACTCCACTGCACAACTGCACACAAAAATTAATTAGAAACAAGCAAATACTATCAAAAATAGTATAATTCTTGATCTTAGTTTTACTCGGTATGTCCCTGGCTTTGGGTATCATGTGATTCCTTATGCTTGGCTGGTCCATTTACCAACGTTCTGAACTCTTTCAGCCACCTGACCTCATAAATTTCTGTGTGAATTCCTGAATCTCCAATCTGATCTGAGATTGCCAAGATGCATTTTGTTATTTCTTTGAATATTCTGATAGTAGGCAGGAGGATAATTGGACTACACACCAAAATGTATTTTTAAAAAATAAAAATATACCAAAAAGGAACAGAAAAAGAAAGTGTAAACCAGCTCTCAGGATCCCTCAGTGGGAAGCAGCACCCACTGTAGCTACTGTCCCTGGTCCTGAAATCCTTGAGATGAAATCCAAAAATCACCTGAGACAAAGGCAAGCGCACAGTAAAAAATGAATACATTCTTTCCTATATATAGCACTTTTTCTTTATCCAAATTTCAGAAGAGGCCGTAGTACATTTCCAGAAAAATAAAAAATAAAAAGAGCCAAGGTCATGAATTGTTCACTGTGAGAATCAATCTCTGAGAAAAATGAATCCGTAAAATTACTTCAATGGAGACTTTGAACAGCAGTTTTCAGCAGTTCCAATACTGGAATATGCTGCAAAGCCAAGGAATTATCAACAGACAGTCCCATTGCTCAGTGATTCTTTAAGAAGACCTGTAGCTGTTAAAACACTTTGCTCTTCCCTCCCATAAGGCTCCTACTTGCTAGTGTCAAGAAAAAGCCAGGCAGATACATTTCATCTCTTGGTTTCCTGTGTGGAGTGAAGCATCTGAATGCCCATGAATCCCTGCATTCCCTCCTTCAGCTCAGTTCCACAAATAATGCAATGGAACACAGCACTAACATCTGCTGAAACAGCTGAATGGTTCATTTTTACATGAAGACCCTCAAGAAAATTAGTCTTTAAAACAAGGTACATCAGAAGATCTCAGCTGCACAGTAATCCATTAGTGGCCTGTAAGCAATTAACTGCTGGCACAATGAATGTTCCAGAACAGAGGATAATGCATTTTATCACACCAAATCAGTAAGGACATAGAATAACAAGAGTAACCTTGCAATTATCTGAAAGGAGATGTAAAATGTGTATTTGGGAGCCTACTGTGTGTTTGCAGAGTGCAAAGCAATCCAGTCCCATCCGGTCTGAGCACACATGGGGGTTCCCCCCGCCCCCACTGCGCAGTGTTTTCAGTCCATAGACAAGAATTGTTGAGAGAATTAACTCACAGAACCTGTAAACTGACCGGTGAACTGTGTACATTCCTTACATGTGTACCACTGACAGAAACCCGCATGGAACAAAGAGCAGGCACCGAGCAGGGCAATGATCTCCAAACATCCACACAGCACCTACCGGTCTGGCTGTTCCCGCCGAGGGTGGAGGCTGATTCCGAACTGCAACAGAGAGCACAGATTACTGACTCGGCACGCATGGCAAAATCAACTTCTGTCTGCATTACAGTTAGTACAAAGCATGTGTCTATTACCTAAGTTAGCTTTTCTTTGTGTTCCAGGGCTTTTTTGTGCTTTGAAGCATGGAAAACAAACAGATTATCTGTGTTAGATAAGCCACAAATGGGTATTGGAGGGCGATGTTACATCACTACTACTGGGAATGGAAGCAAGGAGAGAGCAGTGATTGTTTAAAAATCTATTACATATCCACCAGCTGTCACTAACACGCTCCTATCCCATGGCACACATGAAGTCATTTGACCCTTTTTATTACAGATTATTTAAATCACATCCTGCTTGTTGCAAGCTAAAGACACCCACTTGTACAGGCCCCCTGTGTTCTCAATCGTGTTGGATGGAAGCTGTTTTGTTTTCTGGTATATTCTGTAGATGTTCTACCAGCAGGGTTAAACCAAAGAGAACTGATGGGCAGTTCCTGACCCCACTCTGCATTTATGGGATAAATGTGTCAGAGCCCCAGCTTCACCATGGCCACGCTGAGGGCAACCTTCAGATGCAACACTCAAACTGGGTAGGGCAAGAGGTGAAAGAAATACCTTTAGTTCAGACATGGCCACCATTTCTAACAGGCAGGGAGGTTTGGGATTCTGGTTTGAGTTTCTGCTGCTTATTTCCCAGGAAGGCAAAGTCACCATGCCAGGGACAGAGCTCTGTGGTGCATCACACAGTTTATCAAATCAGCCTCCAGCTATCAGCCTGCCCTGGAAGCAGTCAGAGTGGGCTTCTGGCTGCTGCTCTCAGTGAAGCAGCTCCCACCCTGAGCAGCGTGGTGCCAATTCACCCTCCTTGGAGCACAAGCTGCAGTGGATAACCACCAAAGGTGCCTTCCCACCTCAAATATCCTACACATAGAGTGGTTTTGCCAATTTACAAAAATGAACCAGCAATGCAGCCAAAAGTAAGTGTACTACACAGGAGGAAACCCTGCCAGTGCCTCTATTAGGACTTGCATTGCTATTTGCTGTGAAGGACACATCCCTGAGAGACAAGGAAGAAACCCAAGCCCATGACTCTGCTGGCATGGCTAAAGCGGGACCCATCCACAGTAATCCCATGTACTCCAACCAGAAAGGTGCAAGAGAAATGCTCCTCAGAACTGTGGGTTACACACAGCTGGCTATCAGAATCAAAACACCTGCACGGTGCTCTTCAGAAAGAGGCAGAATATTGAATTATAGACCAAATGTTTAAATGGAAGCTTCTCTCCCAGAATATACAAACATACATAACAGTCCTTTAGAAAAGTCAGGCTGCCTAGATTCCTGATTTAGTTACAGGTCTAATGGTCACTCTGATGGCCAGCCAGCTACAGCTTCCTCTCAGGGTCAGCCTTAGAGGCATTCTTGATTAGAGCTCTCTAAGTTTTCACTTAGCTTTTCATAAATGCCTTCTGTAACAATTCCCACCACCACTGAAAACCAGGAAGCAACCTGCCTGGGTGAAATGCTAAATAAAACAGGAAAGATCCTACATGATAAATACACTAATGAAACCACCTTTAGTGTCACAAGAGCAATAATATTACTCAGATGTTAAATCAGAAATCCATTTCTAGAACACAAAAATTGTTATGTTACCTTCTACTTCTCTCCTAGCTACCCCAGGACTGGGAGGAGCTCCAAGACCTTTGCAGAGAAAGAAGAGAAGCTGTACATAGCATAAGAAAAGCAGTAGACTGAGAAAGAAAAAGCAGAAAGAACACTGCCATAAGACAGCTTTACACAATTTAACTCTGGTCTAGATAGATTACAGTCACCTGTAGGAAATAACTGTTTGTAGCAGCATGGGGACCAGACTGGTGTGAATTACAAACCAGCAAGTACAATCGTGTTTAGTAACATGTGTTATTGCAATTTTACATTACAGTTGAAAGTGAATTTCATTCCGTCAGAATGTTCACTCCCCACAAACGTTTGGCTACCCAGTGTGATCTGACATGCCAGTCTTGAACCTGTCATGAGCAGAGCACAGAGCTGGGGAATAAACGAGCACAGCACTGTCACCCTGCAAAATCAAGCCTGATGCCTGTCATTCAGAACACTGAGCAGTCTGTTTCTGCCACAGTACATCTGAATAGGAAATGTGATAAAGCAACACTTCCCACTCACATGATCTATTGTGTCCTGAAGAACCATATTACTGAGTGGCCTGCACACAGCACTGTGCACTTGGGACAGCTGTACCAATTGGCTTAACAGCTCAGATTGAGAGAAGAGAGTTTCAATCACGCATAACCATGCTGAACTACTTGATTTCTGCAATGTCATCAAGCATGCACTGGGTTCCTAAAACTGTGTGGCAAAACCACGGCAGGACATAGACATAATGGAAATGCTGAACACATCCCCCAGCTGTGACACAGGCTGCTGCTGAATCCCCCAGCTGTGGCACAGGCTGCTGCTGAATCCCCCAGCTGTGACACAGCCTGCTGCTGAATCCCCCAGCTGTGGCACAGGCTGCTGCTTTCTCACCACGTGTGAGATGTGCCCAGGAGCTCCCTGTGATCTGTGAGCTCTGTGAGTCACAGAGTGGGCAGACTGAAGGCTGCACACGGGGCTGAAATGGGACTGGCTGCAGAGATGTCAGATCTCTGCTTTGGCTGAACACGTGTTTCAAAGATGCTAAACCCCAGCATGTGTTATCTGCTCTGGCCGAGAGCCAGGCTCTGCCAATTCCCATCACAAGTTCTGACCATGAGTAACTGTGAGAGGAGCAGCAGTGAGGCTGCACAGGAGCAGGGCCCTGCCTGACAACATCCCTGTGCTCTTGTTCTGTGCAGGAGGAGGACCAAAGGCAGCTCCTTCCAGCAGCAGGGACACACGGGCACACGTTCCTACGTCAGTGCACCAGACAGAGGCAGCAAGATCTCTGCAATGAGGATTGGGCAAGGAAACCAACGCTCACTACCAGGGAGAGAAACGGCACAGAGGGTAAATACCTCACATTTCACTTACGCACAGTTCTCTTCAATAGTGGGAAAGCAAAATTATCGTGCTCTGATAATGCTATCACAAAGGGCAGCATGGGAATATTTTCATCTTAGGGACAATGAAAAGCAGTTTAAAGCAATGATACAAGCCTTGGCTGAACCAATCAGGGAAACTCTGACTACTAGTATTAAAGGAAAAAACTCCACAAACGTTATTTATTAACTTCAATTGACAATTAGCAGCCTTTATAGTTTTTAATGTTCTCTGAAAATTTAATCTGTAATGTATTAAAAAAATACTGGGTAAACAGAAGGCAATATTTTAACTATAAGCAACTGGAGCTTGTAGAATCCCCAGTGAATTTTTTTTGGTATTAACATACAAAATGCCTACACTTTGTAAAGCCGTGCAATGAGTGCAGAGCCTTGTTCACCTGAATTCCGAGTTACTTCTGATAGAAAATATGACCAAACTAAAACACCTAGATGCCCAAATCCTTATCTCATCTTCAAAGCATACTGAGGCATTAGAAAACGTGCCAAGGGCATTGAAAGGACTGAAGCACTTGGGGGGAAAAAGGTCAAAACATGTGAGGAAAAAAAATAACATTTAAAAGGCACAACATTTTAAAGACACGACCAATGTCTCTTTGCATGTGCTATGGAACTCTAAACCCAAAGTCTGAGCCACTTACACACTACACAGGGATATTTCCACAGAGCTTTCAGAGCCTTCCTCCTAGGGAAGAGAAACAAGTGCCCTTCCCCACCGAAGTCACCCATAAGGACATGGATTTTGGTTCCAGCCCTGGGCTAACTTGCCTGGAGCTGAGCTCAGGTACCCACGAAAATCAGTCTTTATGCTTACACATGTACACCATGAGTGGAAAATGGAGAGCAGAAAAAGGTGAAGAGCTTTTGGTTGGAATAATATATGAAAAAATATACTACAGTCTCAAATGATTGCATAAAAAGCAAGTTTTATGCAAGTCACAACTCCAGGAGAAGCTGTGCTGGGAAAGATGATAAAAGAAGACAACTGACTAGTCTTGGCACAATTGAGACAAACCAGGCAAACAGGATTGTGTCAGTGCACAGAAAACTACACAGGACTGGAGAACAATGAATTAAATCTCACCTGTGTTCAATGTGGTCCATTAACTGCTCCCTAAAGCTTCTGCATTTTAACTCATCTGAAACATTCCACGTTGGGCATGAAAACTTCCTTGTCTCACCAGTATCTGAGAGCCAAGTACATTTCTGCCTGACACCAAAGTTGCTGATAGTTACAGACTGCTTAAAATAGCTTATGTATTTTCTGGGATTACTGAAAACTTTCCAAGCATTTTGTCAAAAATCCCTCCTTCCTACCAACGGAGGGGCAGTGCCTGGAAGTGCCACTAGCAGTTCTCACACCCTCTCTCATGCATTGATGAGCTGATTTAAGTCCAAGCAGGACAGCAAAATGTGGGCCAGAGAAGGACAAAGCCTACTTTGAGAAGCACTTCACAGCAAAGTTAGCTGGATGTATTCACCCAGGACAGAGTCATAAAAACCTGGAACAACCTTCATGTCTGACTTGAAAATACCAACTTCTGGAGAAGTACTGCTTCACCAGAAAGTGAAACATCGTTCACAAGGGGAAGAAAGAAATGAATGAATGAATTATCCAGTTCTGGAACCTTGAGAATTGCCCATTTTTACACCTCTGGAAATTATCATGTTAACTACTGTCACAACAGATCCCCACAGCAGTTTTGCTATGCAGTCATATTCAAGAACAATTAAAATCATTACCTCCAAATTCTTTTCTAGCAGGTGCAGGACTCCTAGCGCCTGACAGTATTTAAGAAATGAATGCAGCAATAATGAAAAATGTCAGTGTAGTAGGAGGGAAGAAAAAGAATGAGAAAGTTAAAAATCACAAGGGTCAGTTTGTTATTAACTATGTAGCCCAAATGCTTCTGAACATCCAGTTTCTCTTAGTGCTCAATTGTTCACATTGTCAGGTGATCCAAATGAACTCTACATTAAAAACTTGGACATGATAGAACACATATATACTGATGCCAAAATTAAAGGGACAGCAATGAACCAATGAATGCACAAGTGTATTCCTATTTTACTTTAAAATAGATGCTATAAAAAATGAAAATGTTGAGTAAGCATTGCTGTAAAATTTCACATTTTTAAAACTGTGAAAGTAAGTTTGTATAAACTTATTCACTAATAATACTTAAATGGTAAAAACACTGTTATTGCTTTTAAATGCACCAATTAAACATTTCAATTAAAAACTAGTGAGCCCAAAGTGCAAAACACAGTTTGGGTGTGCACTTTCAAGTCCCTCTCACAGACTGGAAAGCAAATCAATATTCCTGAGCAGCTGGGAAGGTCCCCAGTTACCTGAGGGGGGAGGCGGGCGCTGCGGCGGAGCCGGACGGGCAGGAGGTGCCACGGGCCGAGGGGGCGGAGGCCGCTTGGGCTCCAGGCTCTGAGGATGTGCCTCCTTCTGCTGGGCACCAGCCTGCAACTCAGCTGGAGGACACAACAGAAAACAATGCAAAAATTACCGTCTTGGACATTGCAAACCTCGCAAAGCTCTTCTAATAGCGAGGTTTTCTCACAGAGAGGACAGTCAGGCCCCAGCCTGGGAAATAATGATATGGCAGTTTTTGAGAGGGAAGACAAGAGGAATGAACCTATGATGAAAAGAAGCAGATTTCCTAAATCAAAACTTTTGCCTCATATGTTTGAATAAATTTACGTTTTTCATGAAATCCTGAACAGCCTTGCAATTGCAGCATTCCAGATTTTGATTCTGACTCTTACCTGTGAACTAAGTTCTCTGGAAAAAATGCTACAAAGGGAATTCTCAAGGCATTTGAACAGTTAAAATAAACTCACTAAGAAGCCATTCCAAGCACCACCACTCTGTTGACCGTTCATAACTTAAAAAAAGGCTGCATTTAAACAGAAGTTTTCATATTGTGCTCCCAATTTACAAATGTGCTGATTACAATTTCTGTCTTGGAGCTGACAGGAGTAGGGATTGCCAGGGCCTGTATTCCGAGAGATGGCTGCGGTGAACCAGGATCCTACAGACCCGCTGCAGCAGAACTGGGCTGTGGCAGCGTGCAGTACCCACCGTGTGCGGGCACAGGGGGCCCAGGAGCCTCTCGAGGCACTGGGCCATGCAGTACCCACCGTGTGCGGGCACTGGGGCCGTGCAGTACCCACCGTGTGTGGGCACAGGGGGCCCAGGAGCCTCTCGGGGCCGTGCAGTACCCACCATGTGCGGGCACAGGGGGCCCAGGAGCCCTTCCTGGGGCCCGGCTGGGCCTCGCTGGCAGCGCGGGTCCCTCGGGCAGCGTCGGGGACTGGCAGGGGCTGGAGCGCGGGGAGGAGCTCGGGGACGTGCCCAGCCCGGAGCTCGATGTCGGCTGCAGGTGCTGGGGAAGGATTTCCTCTACTTCAGTGCTGTAGTCATCGATGTCTCCTGCAGAACAAAGCCCAGGGGAGAAAAGCACACAACGCTGACTCTGGGCAGGAGATTCTGCGCAAGAAAAGCCCCCGAGTTCCCAGGAATTAGCTCAGCAACCCAAGTGTGACTCTCGCAGCCCAAAGTTACACGTGAAGAATACAAATGTATTCAAACCAGCTGAAAATACTTCAAGTGCATCATATATATCACAGACATATATTAAAGGTAATTACAACAGTGTGGCAACTGTGAATTTGATTAATCTAAAACAACTAGCTTTACAGAGGATTCCCTTGGTTTGCAATATGGCAAGCTCCACTGCTCTCCACAAGGCCAGGCAGGGGATTTCAAGGTATCTGTTATTTATAACAACTTCTGCTTGCAAAAGGTGGAATGGTGCTTAAAAAAAAGGCTCAACATGGATGTGCTTTTGAGGAGTAAACTGTCAATTTAGAATATATTTAAATGTAGACAAGAGTGAAGCAGATTGTCAAAATACTGTTGGAAAGAATGTGATTTCTAATCTGTTTTAGATGGGAATATACATATTTATATATGCATTAAATTACCCACATCATTCAGGACTGTCAGCATTTCAAAGTAAGGAATGCTTTATCTCAACAAACCTTCCATGTCATAGTCTGCAGTAACCTCAGCATCTTCACAAAGCAAAGTGGAGCTTGTGGATGAAGGCAGCCCAATATTAATCTTCTCTAGATTCATTTCATCTTCCAAACTTCTGATCCAATCTGGATTTTTCAAGTTGATATTTATAATCCTTCCTTGTAGCTGAATTGCCAAAAAAAAGTATGCACAAAACAGAAGTTGTTAAGAGTAGGAATGTTAAAGTTCAGCATTTTAGTTTTAAAAATAAAAAAAAAATTCCTGAAAATATCACAAATAAGGTTATAGTAATTTCTGTGACTAAACAAAAAATAATTCTGATTTTCACTTCACATTGGTAGGTAACGACATTTATGTAATTTAATCTGTTCATTACAACCATTTAAATTTTTTTGGTAGAAAAACTAGCAACTCCTCTCCTACAGTTCTCCTCCTCAGTTAATTGGGAAGCTTCTGGGATTTTTTACTCTGACACTATTATTTATAAAGAATAATATAAATATATAAATAATGTATTTCTAATATAAATATATAAATAATGTATTTCTAATATAAATATATAAATAATATATAAATAAATTATTTCTAAAGAAAACCATACTTGCTTATAAACTGCATGAATAAAGTCATTTTTAGAGGCTGGCACAGAGCAGGTCCTCATTCTGTAAAGTGACATTCTACCCAGAGCCCCTTTCCTGTCTGACCTGCCAGTGACATCTCCACAGACCCAAGGACCCATCTGTAAACATCACACATTCCAGTCTTAACAGCCACAGACTAGTGAAAATTTAAACATCAGAAGGTAAATTTTCACAGAGATAAATACTGGCCCCATAGAAGTCAATGCAAGCTGAAATTCTGATGTTTTTCAGAGTTTGTAGTACAGAAGTGCTAAATTTTTTATAACTGCAGGCTATAAAGATTTTTCACCAGTTAATTCACAAAACTAAACTCTGCTTTTTAAATCACAAAAGACCCCAAACCCCTCCTTTGCTGAAGATGCCTCTCAGTAGATATTAATTGATTTTTAGGAGTAGTATTGTTAGAGAAATGAAGTTTGATAGTTTTTATATGGCTTTTGAAACTCAACATATGGTATGTGGCTATTGAGAGGAAAAAAAAAAGATGCAAAAGTCCAGTACAGAACAGAAAAAACTTCTAAGAATCAAAGACAAACAGGAAATCCAACCCTCTCCAGAAGACCTTAAAAAGCTGCATTTTCTCTTGCTGTACAAAGGTTCAGTCATTTTTACATTACCTCAGTACCATTCAAATTCATAACATTCAGAGCAGAGCTTCCTTCCAAAAATGTTACCCACATCTTGTCTTCCACAAACCTGCCAAGTTCATTGGAAACATTAACCAGCAAAATACCACAACACTTCATAGTACAATTGCTAGCCTAGTGCAATAGCAACATCCTTATTTTCAGTTTGTTTAAAACTACTAATCTAATTCCAGAATACAACATTTGAATAAAATTCTCAAAAGTAAGAGTATCTGGAAAAATCTGTCTGAAAACTGAGACACACAAAAATGAATTCTAAAGGCATTTAAGTATGCAAAATGAATTTGAAAGACACTTAAGCTGAAATTAAAATGCTAAAAATTAAACAGATCTGAAATAACTGAAAAGGTATTTCCTACCTAAGGAAATAACTTTATTCAGGATGATCCCTTTCAACCCAAACAATTCCATGATTCTATAAGCAGAGATTAAAAGTAAGAAGTTTTTTTAACCTTATAAGTATAACTTCGCCATAGCTTGCAAATTTTTGAAGAAGATCATCAATCAAGTTATCATCAAAATAGTTTTCTTCAGCTGAAGAACTTCTGATGGAGACCATCACAGTCCCATCAGGGGGACCCTGCATTGCAATCACCTCCTTATACACTTTTTGTCTCTCTTCTGCTTCAATTTCAAATATGTCAATGTCAATCAGTGCAACCACAGGCCTTGGAAAAACAGACAAGAAAATCCTGTCAGCAGAGTATCTGAGCACCAAAACACACAGCACGGGTATTAAATCTTAGGGACAATGTATGAAATGGAACTGGAACCTGTGATCAGACGTTTTCAGCTCTGCTCTCCCGTAGTGCAGCAAAGTGCCAGGATTCCACGTGTAAGGGACATTGGTGTCACTGTGGAAACTCGCATTCAGGAGATCCAGGTCTTCCGCTGCGACCAGCAATGAAAGCCAAAGAGGAAAAACACAGTGATTGCAAGGATGTGCTCTTTGTAAGGACAAAACACTGGAAGTAAACCCAAACTGAGTGTCTTACAGAAAACCCCTGCTCAAAGTTCCTTTTCCACTCCTCAAATGTCAGGAAGTGGGATCTGATTCACGGCCCTTTCTTCAGCCTCACTGTGTTCACTGCATGTCTGTTACCAGTGTCCTGTACCCTACCAAGCCAGGAACGGGGGCTCAGCCTCACTGGCACTGTGAACACCCCTAAAGGGATGCTCTGAGTCACTTCAGAACATGTCAGACAGCAGAAGGGAAGCCTCAAACCTGATCGGTCAAAAGGCCATTTCCTCCTCCTCCAGAGGACGCGATCCGTCCACGCGGGCGTGCGGCACTTCTCACTGGTGTCATAGTCATCGGAGAACAGGTCGTACTTGTACGTGGGGGCAAAATTGATCTTCCCTTCCAGAAATCCCCTGAAAATCTGTACAGACACAGGGGAAACAGCTGAAACTAACCAGAACTCTCTATTCTGACACTGACAACCTGTATAAACGCCTCAAAACAAAATTTAAAAACCTGCTATTTGTTAAAATGCATTCCTCTCCACAGTTTGTCTGCTGAAAACATTTGACACTGACTGGACAGTGACCCAGACAATCATCAGTGAACAGAAGTATGCCAGCAGTTATATCTTTAAGCCCAGGCTTAGGAATGACCTACTGTTCCTTCAATGTCATGACCAACTGGAGGTCACCCTGAACACTGATGCTGTAACACAGCATTTTAATCTGGTGCTTATTTGTTCCTGGGCCAGCAAAAGTGGGGAATTAACATGTACATTTTATGGTTTACATCCATCTGAACATGCCAAATTTTCCCACAAATTCAGACACACACTGCATTGGGTTGGAAGGGACCCTAAAGATCATCCAGTTCCAAGCCCTTGCCATGGGCAAGGATGCCATTCACTAGACCAGGGTGCTCAGGGTGCCATCCAAATTCTTCCAGGAAAAAGTTGACACAAGTTGTCCCCTCAAATAAATAGGTTAAAAAAAAAAAAAGAGTCCTTAATACATTCAATCTATTCAAAGTGAGCTTCTCACTCATTAAGTGTTTAAACTGGACACAAGATAAAACCCTTTAGCTAAGTCAGCTGCATTCTTGAGTTCAACCTTCTATGGGCATCTTTCCTTCACTTCAGAAATCTGTAAAACAGAAATCTAACTTGGATCTTACAGTTAAATTTGCACCAAAGGACAGGCTGACCTGCTTTTCTTGCTGGAAATACAATTTGAAATCCAGTCAATTTAGAAATCAATGTCAGAAGATAATTGTCAGAATGCTAGAAGTTTCACAACTTCTGAGACAATTAATTTGTTGGCTTCAGTAATTATTTTCTAACCAACTTTTTATGGAGCAAGTTGCTGTGTAAACACCTTTCCTGAGCAGCAGGAACAGATGTGAACCTGCCCCAGCAGGGACACAGCTGGTACCCAGCCAGCAGTTCCCAAACCATGGGATATCACCCCAACAGGGAATGCTACTCCTGCTCCCCAGCCAGGAGTCCTTTCCATGTTCAAACAGTTTCCATAAATTTGTCCAGCTCTGTAAGTGCTGGAGGTGTCTCTAAAACCTCTACACATCAAGTTTTGATCCACTTAACAGACAATCTGACAAACAGACAGTGCTGTCTGACCATGTGAACGTACAGCTTGCTTTCTCTAGCAAACAGCTGTTAAAAAAGCTGAGTGAGTACAAATATCCAGTGTTTTGCCTCCTGTTCTGGTGCACAAGATCCCAGCACCAATGGAATGGAAATCAGCCAACTCTAAATCAGCAAAAGCACTGCTTGTGATCCAAGTGCAGGCAAGCAGACAGAACCAACACTAGAGGATTGTCTCTCTTTTTACCATATCCAGCCTTCCCACACAGAGCTGCAGAGAGAGAACAAGAAACCCAACAAATCTAAAAATTGAAGCTTGCTTCACACTTTGGTATTCCATGTTTTCTTTGCAAATAGAAAAGCTACCATTTGGACTAGTCCTTTTCCCATCAGTAACAGCATTAGGCCTATTACAATTTAACTAAAGAGTAACATTACCAAACGTTATAAATATTCTTTTTAAATAGTTACATCTGACAAAAAGAAAAATACTATAATTGGAAAACTCCATGCTGAGGATACAGATTTACGGGAGCATCACAGCAATTGCTAAAACCAGTTCAAAAATGAAGTATTCTCAAGTAGGTGACGTTTGAACACACCTGCCCGGAGTTTTTCTGGTTGATCAGCTGGTCTCCTGCTATGAGGGGATCCCAGTTCTGCTGGCGTATCAGCTCCTTCACCTCCTCATTGGGCAAATCTATCCGATAGTTGAAGTCCCCACACCAAAAAATGTAGTCATGGGAAAAGAGCATCCTTCCCTGCAAAACAGCAGCACACACTGGAGGTACAGGCAACTGAGTGACACATTTACTGCTTCCAGGTTCAGAAATTCCGTTTTTTGCTGTGCAATGTGTATCATTTCTGGGTGATGAAGACAACTGAAATACATCCTAGTATTTAGTGTCCCTATGATTAGAACAACACGATCAGCAGTGTGGTGTTTACATATGGAACACAGGAGAAGTGACATTTCCTGTGGAGTTTCCATTTCTAAAGAAACACAACTCAAGTGAACTGCATTCTAAAACTCTTCCTCTTCCTCCTCCTGTTCTAGAAGCCTGCTCAAAGGTGATGGCTGCTGCCTGTGACAGAGGAGAACAAAACACCCCCCTGGACTTTGTGACACAGTCTCCTGACAAACTGCAAATCCAGAGCTCTGTCATTCAGATTTCATTGAAGACTTTTCAGTTACATCTGATTTCCGTCACTAGAGAGAGACATAAGGGCTTTCTTAGTTTAAACAAAACCCAGGTTTTAGAGTGAGAACCTTTACTTCCCCCTTTGTTTTGATTTTTCTACTGTCCCTAAGTAAAACCAAGCAAACACACTGGCAGACTGAAACAACAGCATTTAGGAAACCGTTGGATACAGCACTTGCTACGAAAACTGAAACATGACAGTTGGGACAACTTTAGAAAATAAAAACCCCTGTAAAAGACCATGTAAGACTCCTGCCCAGTGCCACAGAAATTTACAAATTACAGTTTGATGGCAAAATTTAAAACAGCTTTAAGTCTCAATGAAGCATTTTGTTGCACTGATAACAGTTTCAACTTGGTGATTTGATAATGAGAACATGGCGTGGAATCATTGCTGTGTACTGAGAACAGGGCTGTTGCACAGGGATTTTTCCTCATAGGTGAATGTCTCCTGTGCCCACCAAAGTTCTACTGCATGTCAGGGACCTATAAGGTCTCTTTCCTCTGCCACGTCCTCGATTCCAAATGCAAGTGAACTCACATTCCACCATGGCAAGGTCTGTTCTTTCTGCAGCCTTCTATTTTAATAAACATTGTGGGAACTCAGTTTTCTCTGAGATCTCTAACCCAAGGAAATCTGATTTCCACAGGAAACTGGGGAAGGGGAAAAATGCACGTGGAGCTTTGGGATGACGCTGCTGGGGCTCCAAGGGTTTCAGTTTTCATTTGTTGTGGAATTTGAACTCCGTGCTTACCATTGGAAAGCCAAGCTTGCGAGAAATCTCTACAAAGTCCTCATTTCTCTCCTTGACTTGGGACTGGCCTGCAGCAAAGTGACTGCACACGAAGCAGAGGCTGGAGGTGTGGAACAGCATCCGAATGGCCACGGCCCCTTTGTTCCCCGTGGCTCCTCCCATGCCAGTCTTGACAGTATCCACAGCAACATCCCTGAAACGGTGAAACAGCTGTTAAAGCTCCCAGGAGCTGGCACAGCTGGCTCTGAGTGTGGCCCTGGCCTGGAGGGACACATTGTTCTCCCAGCCCCAGGGCTGGTTTTAAAAGGTTCCAACAGTCACTGAGCATTAACAAGGTACAAACTCAGCTTTTCCAGCTCTCTGCGTGACCAGTGCTCTCTGGGCATTTAAAAACTAAGGAAATAACTTACAGAACTACCTCAGCAGAAGGTGGAACAGCTCTCTCGGAGCCCCACACGGCTCTGAGGACATTTGGGTGCTATCTCCCAACACGAGGCCAGCTGCAGGTGCCCGGGCCGGAGGCAGCCGCGCTCACTGACCTGATAAAGGGAGCGTGCTGAGGCCTGATGAACACGAAGAGGCAGACGCCCACCAGCTGCTCTGAGGCCAGCAGCACGTACTTGTAATCCCTGGAGATGGTCTTCTGCAGCTCAGCAGCCCAGAGCTTCTGGTTCGTGGTGCTGGCAGGGAGATGAAAAACACCGGGTTGGGAACAAGCCAAAGTGAGCAGCTTCGAGCTGGTGACTGAGCTACACCCAAGGACCTGAAGTAAACCTTGAGGCAGTGAAGCAAAGCCAAGCTGGGAATGGTGCTCCAATGGCTGCCAGCAGAGACACAGGCTCTAGACTGTCACGGCATCACGGTTTCAAATTCAGCCTCGGCAAAGGCTGCGTCACTGTTCCCAACCAAGCCCAGACGAGAGGAGGAAAAGCTAATCGTTTTAGAGAGTTACTTCCTAGCCTAGAGCTCAGTCAGTACTGGAAAACAGGTGGCACAGGCATAGATCAAGAACATCCTTAGAGACCCAACAGACTACAGTTTCCAGAGCCAGCACCAAATGGGAATGAAAAACATCAGGCCTGGAAACAGCATTAACCACAAAGGGTGAAATGAGGGGATGACAAGCTGACACCTGGCACCCAGCAGACAAAACTCTGCACAAAGCCTACAGTCTCATAGACTTTATGTGCTCTTCCCAATGAGTTAAACCTTCCCTAACACCAGGAAACATGCAAAGCAGGCAGAGAAAACAATGGACATAGGGAATATGATCCTAGGACTACACACACTGGATATCTCTGCTATCAGCCACCACTGGGAATCATGTATTCCCATAACCCTCGTGTGGTAGGAGTAAAAAATCCCAACTGCACAGTAATACATCCGTGCAATACATGGAATGGCAGTGCAAACTAACAGTATGGAAGGAAGCCTTCCTTTGTACAGATCACAGCCTGGTACACAACAGCACACCAACAACACATGCTGTTGGAAAGATGGTCACAGGATTTGCTGTTAACAGCAACACCAGACACGGGAACTGAAAAACACTGCAAGCACCGGAGAAACCCCAATTTTAAATAACATATGACTTGAAAAAGTCAGCCAAACAAGTGCTCTGTGGATTGGATCACCCACCTGGCGTTCACAATGTTTCCAGCATTTAACTCCACCATTTCTTCAAATCCAATGGCAAATATGTCCACAGGTTTGTTTTTGCGATCTTGAGGTAAATGGGGAAAAAGTTATTTCTTGTTTCTAATTAACTTAACAATCAAGACCTCATACATACATATATATATTCATTTTAAGGAAAAATAATCCTTCCTTGGAAAGAAATTCCTCCCTGTGAGGGTGGCCAGGGGCTGGCACAGGTGCCCAGAGCAGCTGTGGCTGCCCCTGGATCCCTGGCAGTGCCCAAGGCCAGACTGGACATTGGGGATGGGAGCAGCCTGGCACAGTGGAAGGTGTCCCTGCCATGGCAGGGGTGGCACTGGATGAACTTTAAGGTCCTTCCAACACAAACCAGGGTGGGATTCTGTAAAATTCCAGTTGTGTCAAAGAAGCTTTTAAACAAATCCAGATTTTGAAGGTGTTTCTCTGGCAGGGGGTGGAGCTGGATCTTTAGGGTCCCTTCCCACACAGTTCTACACTCCCATGATACCTGTTTCAATGCTTGTGATCTACTCAGAAAGAACAGAGCTTTCAAGAAAAAGCAGCGACAGAGCACACATCCTACCCTGGAATTCATGGATGCCAGCTAGCTTGGGTGCATCCAGCAGCCAGTCAGTGAGGGTTTGGTTTCTGAAGGCAATGCTGCGGAACTGCTTCCCCCCATTGACGTTCCACGTCCCAACACACACTCGGATCTTTTTGGGCTTGGCGTACTTATAGAAGTTCTCACACATGCTCTTCAGCACTTTCACAGATGCTGCAAAAACATTGGGAAAGGCATTACTGTTATAGGGAACGTTCCAGAAAGCCTGGCAGTGACATCTTCCCAATGCATGTGCACAGACAAAGCTAAACTGCAAAAGCACAAGGAATGCAGCTTTCCCAGGGCAAAGTACCCTGAGACACACACTACCGACTGAAAATCAGCAGCAATTGGTTCAGAATTACAGAGACAAATGATACATGAAGGAAACAATCCCCATGTTTCATAAATATCTGCTGTTCTTTCATCTCATCCATGACTTTCTGGGGAAAGCATCATTTTTTGTACAGATCTGCCTCATTTTCACAGATTAAATTCATGAAATCCAATCTCTGTTACAGAACCAACATGCACAGCTATTAATTTCCAGAAGTGTAAAAGTTGCTGATACACTACAAGTACTAAAATAGAGAAGGTACATTATTTCATTGTATGGCTATTTAAGCCACAAATCTGAATTATTTTTACATCAGTTGAATTCCTAAAGAGCTGCCTTAGTGAGGACAGTAGGCCGGGATTCAAACTAATTTAACTCATTTCTCTGTCCCATCAGCCTTTCCCTGTGCCAAATGAAGAGAGCAATGACCCATATGTGAAGGACATTGTGAGAAACACAGAAAGAAAAGAGCTGATTCAATGCTCAGGTAACTTTACCTAAGTTACATTAATTTACCTATTTTCAATGTTCTCATGGTTATCAGACTCCAAAAGAACAATTTAAACAATATGAAATGGAATTCTTCCCTTCACTTGTTGCTGCCTTGAAAAACAGTTACAGGGAACAGTATTTCCATTTCAATTCCCCAAATAAGATGATCAGTGAGCTGCTGCTGTCTTTTCAGTTACTCTTGGCTACCTGGTCAAAACAAAAATCGGGTATTCTCGATCCCTATTGGGTTTGAAAAAACTGGGAGCAAGAGAAGGAAATATATTGTGTTTGTTGGCTGGGAATGCTTTCCCTGCTGAACAAATCCCACACCCCTAACTGGGCCAAGCACACAGGAAAGCCAATGAACTGGCTGGTGTCTCCCTGGGCTGCTCCAAGCTGATCATGCTGGGGATCATGCATCTCAATCAAAATCCAGGGAAAGGAAGCCTAGAAAACAGCAAAGAGCCAAGAGGATAACCGAGCCCTCCAGGCAAGAGGGTCTGAGACCCCAAACACGGGCTCTGCTACTAGAGCCACACTGCAGGTGACTCCAGCCAGGAATTGGCAACACCTGCCCAAAAGGCCACAGAGGGTAAAGGAGCCACCTCAGCCCCTGGCCACTGATGGAAACAATGCCAGGAACGCTGCAGCACAGCACATCCAAAACCCAAATCATCCCAAGGGCTGCCTGGAACCAAACCAGGAAGCCAACCCAGCTGTGCAGCCCTGCAGAGAGGAGCCTCTGCAGCACTCTGAGCCAGTTTAACAGCACGGCCTGCACGTCTCTCCTCTGGGCTTCCATCTTGTTATTTTGAAAATTTACTGCGTCTCCGCTTCATTTTAGTTACTCCAAATCATTCAGCTGCTACTGAGCAGCTTGTAAGAAAAGCTGCAAAATTTCATTATTGCCTATTTAACTCCTGATCTTGTTACGAGACCCTCACATGAAAAGCTTTACCAGGTTAGACTCTAACTTTAAAAGTGAACTGACAACAAGCTTATTACAAACAAAAAAATCATTTCTTCAAACTAGCAATCTCCCTAAACTGTAGAATGACTCTTTTTATAAATTTGAGTAATTAAAAATAAAAATCTCTACTGCTTTCCAAAATACTGAGTGAACCAAGTGCTCTTCTGAGCACCTGAGACTATGATTTTCCTACATATTTCTAGTTATTTATCTTTTCAGCAAAACGTGCCTCACTCTACAACATTGGAAATCAATCAGTTACATTTTCTGCTAGTTGCAGAAAAAATACTTGGACTGCTGCTCTTAATAGGCAAGCAGAAATTTGGAAATTCTACAGTTCTACAAAGGGAGCATTAATTTAAAATTCTGTTTGGAATATTCTGTGCAACTGAATGGAACTGTTGGAACTTGATGGAACTGTTTTACTGCAACATCCAAACTCCTGTAGGAATATTTCAATATATGCAATTTGTACCCAGCTGAAACCCTGAAATGCTAAAAAATAGTTGGTTTATAACTCTTACAAAAATAGGCATTCTAATAAATAATAACATTTAGATGCAAATAATAATTACAACAGTAACTGATAAATATATTAAAAATCTGTTTTATCAGGCATAAGATGGAAGGCAATACCATCAGTGAGTGTGAGCAGCCACTCCAACAAGCACTGGTTACACTGACAGAACGCCAGTGAATCAGTTCATAGCACACAGACATGACCTGTGACTCAGATCTCATTCTTTACATACTCACTGAGAGTCAAGCAGGGGAGCAAAACACAGACAGGAAAAGCAAAACTGGCAAATGAAAAGGCCTTTTAAATTTGCTCAATGCACAGTCAATTCTGAATATTTTAGAGCATTAGGAATATTTTATTTTAGATAATGGTTTCTGGGAACAAGAACATGAAGTGCTGCACAGCTGACAAGTTTCCTGCATGAACACAAGCATGTGGAACCTTCTAGCAGCAAATAGGATGAAATTACAAATTGTACTGAGGAATTTCACCTCTTATCCTAAACAAAGCAAAAACACAGAAGCCTCCAAATCAGATCAAAAGGAAAATTCCTTTGCAGCTGGAGCATGTGCAAAAAATAAACCCCCTGCAAATTGGCTGCCTCATTTCCTAGCCCACACCCAACTCAAATGCAACACTTTTCACCTCTTATATTCTCACTTTTACTGGATTAAAGGACGTTGGGGCACAGGAATGCCAGACCCAAACACCACCAGGAAAACGTGAGCCCAGAGCCAAACATGACACAAACAGACACAAGAGAAGGCAGAGGACAGCAACAGCTGCTCAGGGAGTTACAGTGTATTTTACTGTGCTATACTGTACCTGATTGCAATGATTGCTCTGAAACTACGGATGCAGTAAGAGGGAAACAAGAAAAGATTAGTCAAATAAGTGATTGATTTTTAGGATTTTCCAGCAGTGTGTGAGAAAACATGCTGTTAACACACCATTTATTACACATAACCATTGGCATCAGTTCAAGCATATGTTCTGTGCTGCAAAATCTACCCAGTTCCACAACAGGATTACAAACCCTCCTTTCCTCCTTCATGAACAATGGACTGACACACGTTGGGGCACCCCACTGGTTAACTGGGCACCTAGCACAGACTGCAGGGAGATTGCTGCAAGAGGCATTAGTGCTCCTCAGCTGGCAGAGCTGCAAACACACAAAGGACAGCTTGCACTCCCAGAAAACCTGACAGGAAATGACAACAAATTTTAACTCGTTCTGAGGTGAGGCCGACTTACCAGGTTTCAGATATAAGAAAAAATCACAATAAGCTGAAACCTTGTGCTAAACAAATGGGACAAAAGCACTCCCTCAGCCTCCACATTGGATGAGGGTGCAGACCCTCAACATGAGACTACAACTGGGCAACTATTTCCCTCCTGAGCCAGAGATTTGCACTGGAGCTTTGACATATTTTTCCTCATTCTAGGTTAAGATGTGTCTGGGAGAAGGAAAAAAAATGAGAAGGAAAATTTAAGAATGTTTCCCTAAAAATTGCAGTAACCCAGAATACTGTTACCTGGGATCTTGGAAAGAAGACTCAAATGTCAGTTCCTTCTTTGCCCAGATATGAGCTCCTGTAGTTCTGATGTCCCAGGAGAGCACTGAACAGAGCCCTGTGACTGACCCACTGTTTCCTTGCCCCCAAAGTTGCAGAAAATGGGTCTGAGTGCAGGTCTGGGGCCACAGGGGCTACACCTTTCTGGGGATGCAGGATGCTGCTTAGCACCCTGTGCTCCTGAGGGGAACCCCCTTCCTGGTACAAAACCCCCAACCCTCACACGGCTGGCCCTGCACACGCACAGTTCCTCACCAAAATCTCACTGGTTTTGATGTAGAACTTCACCCAAAAACCATAAACAGGTACAGCAATTTCTGCAGCACGTTAGTTTGCACTATTAGTAAAGCAGAAGTAACGCCCATTTTTTAATAAGCCAAGAGAACATGAAATAGCATTTATACTTTCCAACAGTGCTTTGAAAACAAACTTGATACAGCTTTCTTACAGCAAACAGTTACGAGAGATGAAAATCCTGAAAGACACATACCGCGTAAACTGCTGGTGGTTAAGAGAGCCCGTGCTTTATCTGCTAAATCACTATTTAGGGTATTTCCCAATAACAAAACATCAATGGCCTCCTGCTTGGAGCTATCAAAAAAGTTATTTTGGATGGTTCTGGTCACAGAACGAGCACCATCCTTCAGCTTCCCAGCCTGTTGGGGAGGAACACGTATAGAATATTTTATGTCGGACACTGCTCACAACACATCGGCAACATTCAGCAGATACACGTAAACTGTGTTAATGACTGCAAGGGCTAAGGCAATTTTCTTCTTTAAGTGTTAAATCAAGTTGTCTGAGCCTACTGTGCCACATGTGATTTCCCTCCACCCCCAGATGCTAAAAAGCACAGTAATACCTACAAGGCTTATCTAACAAGCAGATTTTAATTAAACGAAATAAAATAAAACAAAATACTGCAGGGAGGGGAGTATTTTTTCCCTAAACCCTAGCTTTTTAAAAATTAATTTGATATAGTGCCATGTTTAGACCATGACAGGGGTTTTGGGCTTTTCCCCAAATAGTGAGAGATGAGCAACACTCGAATCCAAATGCCATGACACGTGAATGTATATGTTTATGCACTTAGGAGTTCAGAATTCACATTCTGGAATAACCATGTTAAAAACACAGAGAGCTTCGACTTCAGAGTGCCCTTAACTTGTTGCCATGGCATGCAAGTGTCACGCAGCATCCCAGAAGGAGCACAGGCACAGATCCGTGGCTGCAGACACACCCGGCCAGTCTCTGCTCACTGCGGCCTGACTGAGCCGCAGCCCAGAGGAGCCGCGTCCAACACGCGGCTGGACAGGGGTCTGCAGGGAAACGTGCTGCTGAGCCAGAGGGACCTGGGGTCACCCACACCCGCAGGAGAACGTAACCAACACCTGCTGCAGGCTGGTACTCCATTCCACACCTGGCAGTGCTCACTGGGGACACACGGACACCTGGTGCTGCAGGGGCTTGGCCTGCGAGGTGTCTGTGAGCACACACTGCTGCAGGCACACACTGTGATCCATCAGGGATGCTGCAAGGGAGCATGCCTGTGAGCACACACTGCTGCAGGAACACACTGTGATCCATCAGGGATGCTGCAAGGGAGCATGCCTGTGAGCACACACTGCTGCAGGCACACACTGTGATCCATCAGGGATGCTGCAAGGGAGCATGCCTGTGAGCACACACTGCTGCAGGAACACACTGTGATCCATCAGGGATGCTGCAAGGGAGCATGCCTGTGAGCACACACTGCTGCAGGCACACACTGTGATCCATCAGGGATGCTGCAAGGGAGCATGCCTGTGAGCACACACTGCTGCAGGAACACACTGTGATCCATCAGGGATGCTGCAAGGGATTGTGCTATTATAGAAAAGTACTCCCGAGTTCACAGCTTGCATTGTCCATGAAAGCCTCTTAAATGCATGTGGAAGGAAGGCAAGAGCTTAACAAAACTACCCTGGGATTTAGTTCTGAATTGTGCTAGGCAGCAAGACAGGAGCTGCTCTTTGGCAGGGCCAAGTGGCTTTGGCAGACAGTGGGGATGGGCTCTGGGGAGCACTCATTGCAATACAATTTTGGTAGGATGCACTCCCCCTCCCTGGCAGACAGTGGGGGTGGGCTGAGGGGAGCACTCATTGCAATACAATTTTGGTAGGATGCACTCCCCTCCCTGGCAGACAGTGGGGATGGGCTCTGGGGAGCACTCATTGCAATAAATTTTGGTAGGATGCACTCCCCCTCCCTGGCAGACAGTGGGGGTGGGCTGAGGGGAGCACTCATTGCAATACAATTTTGGTAGGATGCACTCCCCCTCCCTGGCAGACAGTGGGGATGGGCTCTGGGGAGCACTCATTGCAATACAATTTTGGTAGGATGCACTCCCCCTCCCTGGCAGACAGTGGGGGTGGGCTGAGGGGAGCACTCATTGCAATACAATTTTGGTAGGATGCACTCCCCTCCCTGGCAGACAGTGGGGATGGGCTCTGGGGAGCACTCATTGCAATACAATTTTGGTAGGATGCACTCCCCCTCCCTGGCAGACAAGGTACAACTGGTGATCCAAAAATCCACACTCACCATTCACATACCAGGCAATTAATTGAAAGGAACCCCGAGAAAGCAAAAGAAAGAGCAGGTAAGGAGTTAGATGGAACAAGTATTATAATGCTTGAAAAAGAACTGGTTTGCAGTAGAGAAAGGTATATCACACATTTAAGGTTAAAATAGTTTCCTCTTGTGTGAAATTTCTATATATTTACTTCTAAGTATTCTTGGACTTTGAAGAATTAACCTGACAAGCAGGAAATGGAACAATTTCAGGCATCAAACTTTTCATTTGAGAAATGAGAATGCACCTTGAAAACTACATTTTAAAATATATGCTCAGAGTACTCAAAACATACTGAGTCAGGTTTAATGGAAACAAGAGCGAGTACTGTATGGCTTTGCAAGCATTAAAGATGCTCTTTGAATAGACTGAACTCATGTCAGAGATGTGTGATTTGATTTATGAGATGTGGTCCTAATTAAGAGTTGTCCCAGGGCAGGGATCCAGAACTATTCCAAAGACAGCAGAGTAAATGTACTGTGGTGGTGTAACAAACTGAAACCAGGACATCTACTCTGCGTTTTGAACATTAAAAATGGAAATGTATACATTAAAAAATGCATTTTTAAAGTAAAAAAAAAATACATGTATATATATATAGCCAAATGAACTAGATTAAATAGATATGTATTAATTTAGGAAAAGGAATGACAGTTGAATGGCAAAGCCAAGACAAGGAGAGACACTCCATAAAATACTTACTGCAGTTTTCCTGGCAGTCTAGGTGACATTTTTGTAAGAAAATAAAGCTAAACATCTTGAACCAAATTCCATTCTACAGTAAAATAGAAGCAATTCCCAAATGAAGAATTCTTGTGTGCACCAGTCAAGGGGCAGAATGAGCAACAAGCTGTTTGGTTATTTTGCTTTTGTGTGTTTTGCTGTGACAGCTCCTACATGAGCAGAGAAGGCCCCTGGCAGAGTGTGAATGAACAAACGATGGGAAAACCCAAACCAGCTGGCTGTGGGTACAGGGGCTGTGACATGCCATGGGAAGCAGCACATCCTTTAGCAGAAAGAACCGTGTGAAAAGACATTCTGGAAGGAACTAAGGGCAAAAATTGCTATGGGTCAACATTTCTCTTGAGAGGTATCACCTGGCAAGGGGCAGGATTAGGGAAACAAAACAGCAGCATTGGGAGAAATCAACCAAAAGGCAGCATCAGAAAATGGGAACAACTCAGGCGTCAACCCAGACAAAGCAAGCTGAAGAGAAACATGACACTGTCATGGAGCATGGAACTGTTATCACAGCCTGAAAAAGCAGGGCAGAAACAAAATTTGGGCTTTTTTCAGTGACTGCAAAACTAAGAAGAAAAAGCTGGACAAACATGCAAACAAAACCCACCAGGCTACAACTGGATTAGTATTAACACTATTAAACATGAAAAACACGAACATCATCCCATCAAACAGGCTTGAAAAGGAGATCTAGTGAATGGAACTGAAATAATAGCAGGAAAGGTATGGAGGGAAAAGTAAAAACATCCAAAGAAACGAAAGCTGATTTGAATAACATTTTCCTGAGCTATGTTCTAAAGAAATGGAAGATTTCAGAATTATCCAACAGAATAGTGCTACGTGGGAGGCAGGAGCATGGCTAGGAAGGGATATGGAAGAGCATGACCTGGTTATCAACAGAACCAACCATTTCAAGTTAATTTTTCTGCTTGGTTGGGATTTGTTTGGGATTGTTTTAGGATTACAAAGAGCATGTCTTTTAAAGAGAAAACCTCACAATTGCTAA